>CM052153.1:15570349-15587648 GCA_028455555.1 Augochlorella aurata
CTCTCTCTCTCCCTCTCTCTCTCTCTCCCTCTCTCGCTCTCTCAATAACGTGTCAGATCGTTGTTCAAAATTCGGACAAGTTAAAAGCTTTTTAAATGAAATTAACTTTGCATATTAACATGAACTATTAACATATTAACTATAAACGTTTTTATGCTTCTTTTTTTATGTTTTTATGTTTTTATACTACCTTTTTATGTTTTTATGCTACTGTAAGTGTGAGTTTTTCATGTCCGATGAATTTTTCAGATGATAATTGCTCGTAACTATTACTTCCATCATCAACTAACTTCGTTTAGATGAAATGAAAATAATTTCTCAACTTATGAAAAACATACATTTTGTAAATTATTTAATTTGTTCAAGTCAATATTTAGCTTTAATGAAAAGTTGCAGTACTTCATACATTTTGAAAATTGGGACACAACAAAATATCAAACTTTCTAACAATAAATAATTTTATATATTTTATTCATAGTTTATACATATAACTGTTCTTCGTATTTTCGAATATATGTATAATATTCAAAACTGGGACGCGTAAAGGATTACTAGATCTGAACACAAAACATGAAAATTATGCTTCGAATAGTGTAACTTATTATTAACTTATATGTAACTTTACTATTATTATTATTATTATAGTTTATACCTGACAACAACCATGCTATAAAGTATTACTTTTTATCCACGAAACAAATTCTGTTAAACATTGTTTCTGTTTATAGATGTTTGTAAGAGTCGAACAATTATTAATAATCACATAATATTACATAAAAAAGTAGATTTATACAATTCAATATTACATGTTAACTTCATTATAATAATTTTAAGATAAAAGGATTGATGTAAGAGGAAGATAAAATAAATTAGGAATAGTAATATTTTTAAATTCTTTAGATCCATGCAAAATTTGCATGTGACCATGTGTTTTTGATTGTATGTTTATTGCATCACAGTGTTTCTACTAGCTGTTTAAATGCGTCTGGAATTGAACTCATTGAAATGATTGAAATGTACAAAATTATGAAGACTAAGACTAATATATACTAATTCTTCTATTTTTAAACATAAAAGGTAATAATATTCTTGAACAATTGTTCCTGACGTTGAATTTGACTTCGTTTATAGCCATTTGTACATATGTACGTGATGCATTTTAAGGTTATCCTACGTATCACGCCTGCAACTGCTCAGAAACAGTTTTCAATCTTCAACAATAATGGCATCAGTTCTAAGAACTTTCCAGAATTTTCGGCTTTTTAGTAAATGTTTGCAAACAAGGTACGAATAACAAAAAATATATTAATAGTAACTTAACTTGTTGATATACACTGTTGCATACTTTAAATGTATAAAGATTGACTGTCGGGAATATTTATTCATTACACGTTACTGTGTTAATATTACTTAATAATGCTATGGTCAATTTTAGTATCAACATGCTTCTAGTTCGTAGCCATGGAAGATTAAATCCTCCTCCAAAGAAACGCCACCCAGAATGGCTTCCAAAACCACAACGTGTGGTATGTAGTAATATAACAGAATTTTCATTTTACTGAATTCCTATTTTATGAATGCTATATAATATGGACTTTTTAATTAGCTCTACAAAGAGGAACTTACTCGAGAAAATAAGGAATTTCTCTCAGAGGTTGTAGCATCCAAACTTCTTACACAGAAGTCTCCACTAAAAGCAGAAATAATTGAACCAGATGTAAAGTGGACTCAACGATCAAAACGTACTGGACTAGTTGGAAAAAAAATAGGAGTATATCCAATGTGGCTTAAAAATGGACGTAGAGTATTAACTACTCTAATACAGGTGTTACCAACTACTATAATCATATACATATGTCATCCATAAAAAATATATGATCAAATTTCATAATTAATGACAAAAAATAATACTATTTTATAGCAATTCAATAAAATTACTTAAATCTAATTATATAAATTATACTATCAATATTGAATTGTTGAATAAGTTTGTAATTGTTTTACTGTATCAATTAAAGTAATAGTAACAAGTACAAACGTATTCATTAATTTCTATTTCATAAAGTTTTTGTAAATTGTTATATATATTTTCTTTTATAGATTGTAGACAATGAAGTCGTCAAATATATACCACCAGAAGAGTATAAACCAATTGTAACAAAGCGTAAGCAAGTGAAAACTAAGAATGGTTGCCTTGTAGTAGGTGCCCAAAATATAGATCCTCAATTAGTAAGTTAATGGATTCTCATTGGCTATTTAATAATTGAACATATATGTAAATGTAGGATGTTTGAGCCAGTTACTGTGGAATTACTAACTGCTGTATCTTTGATTTGTTTTCAGGCATAATTAATTTTATACTTATGGAATAAGATGTATTAAATTTTTTAATTCTTTTATTTTGTTTATTTTTTAATAAGAAAGTTTAATATGTCTTGTTCGATAATTATGAAGTTAATTATTCTTAAAAACGAACCAAAAGCACAGAAATAGGTCACCCCATGGTAATAGGCTCCACTAGCCTGTGTAACTTATTGCTTGTTATCATTTTATATTCATAGCTTACTAAAGAATACTGTGGAATATTTGATTCTTGTGGTGTTACACCAAAAAGAACACTTATGAGATTTGTTGTTACACCAAACGCTGCCTTGCCGTCAGGAACTCCTTTGAACGTAGCTCATTTTAAACCAGGAGAATATCTTGATATTAGAGGAAAAACGTAAATACTTTACTTATACCTATGTTGCATATTGGATACATAAAAAGTCGATTATAACATTATTTTCCAATGTAGGATAGATCGTGGTTTTCAAGGTGTCATGAAAAGGTGGGGATTCAAAGGTATGCGTAGAACTCATGGTGTAACAAAAACTCATAGGAGAGGAGGTAATATTGGTTCCGGAGGTGGAAAAGCTAGGGTAATGCCTGGTACTAAGATGCCTGGACACATGGGAAATCGTTGGCGTATTCTCAGAGGTGTAAAGGTAATTAATAACTATTTTTATTTATTTGATGACCAATAAAAAATGGTCAATCAAAAAAATTACTTTCATTGATTACACTACTATTCAACACAGTCGGACTTTCAACTTTCAATAGACCTTTTCTTATAATACTAATATTAGCTATAACGTTTTATTATGGCAAAACCTATAATGTAATTTTCTATGAAGATAAACATTATTATTATTATTAAAAAGAAAGTATCTTTGAAATTGAAAATTTAAATTTTTTATTATTAAAATTTTACATGAGGGGAGTGTTATAACCAGCACACAAAGATTTATAGATAGAATAAAACGTCTATCGAATGTGACAAATCCAAAGAAACATTATAATTTGTTGAACAATGTTATCTATGCAGATCTAATTATAAAGTGAAATACCACCTTCATTGAGCTATTATTCTTATATTTCAAGTATTAACATCTTTTATGTAATGACAACAAATGTGATTAAATGATAGTATTCTTTAAATAATATAGATCTTTAACGATACAAAATTTATTAAATAGTAGATCACTAGTAGTAGTTTGTATAAGTTCTCGTTTAAGAATATTTACATGTTCCACTTATTGAAAGGATATAAATAATTATACAAATCTATTTGAAAAATTACGTTTTCCTTGAATCGTTGAAGATGATAAACATGGTAACATAAAGTAAAGCAAGTGCAACGTCTACTACATGTCAAACGCAAAGAAACGTTTCTATTTCATTTAATGATGCATAATAATGATTTGAAACTCAACACAAGTTTTGTGTACTTTAATTACGATAATTCACTATTACGTTTTCATTTGCCTTTATTAATTTTCTCCAACAGTAGGTTTATAAATTTATTTATTAAATGGCAGAAAATAGAAATTGACAAATAAATTTGGTACACGTATTATGAATGCTCTTATACTTGTTTAAAAATATTTAAGTATTATTATATAATATGCACAAGTATGATTGCACTTACTCAAAATAGTGTTATACTTAAGTGATTTATCAGAAATTAGAGATTATCAAATAATTAATTTTTTTTCTCCTATTACTATCATGAATGTTTCTCTAAAAAAAATAAGTATGAATGATATCAATTTTGTTACATGTTTTGCAAAGCTCATGCAATTTATAATAAAATTAACTACGTTGGAAGAAACGTAATCACTCGTAGTTTTGACTGACAATTCTGTTATAAATTAATTTAGGGTGAATGCTCCAAGAAAATTTACTTTAGAAAATGATTAAGTGATATCAACATTTCAAATAAGTTACTATAAAGAAGAATTTAAATTTTTCTTAAAAGGACTAATATTACCATTAACAAATATTTGTTGCAGATATTACGGATAAACACCAAGTACAATGTACTTTGGGTATATACTCATAATATACCAGGAGAGACAAACAACATGTTGTATTTGTACGATACGGTTATTCCTACAAAAAAAAACACTTCGCCAAATTTTCCTACCTATTTCCCGAACAGTGACGAAGATACACTTCCTGAGAATCTTTATGCAGATGATGTTCACCCGTTTAATGATCCCACAATTGAATTTAAACCTGAATCATAATTGTATTAACGTAATTAATAAAAAAACAATTTTGTAATAGCACTACAGTATGTCGTGCAATTATTAAGTCCCCTTTAAGCTGCAATCCATCACGTGATGAAATGTCCAAGTAAAGATCGGCAGTAAATATTGCCGAATTTGGATAATAATTTTATTGTTCATTTTATTTTTCTTACAGAAATAATAATCCATAGTCATAAATTAGACTAATAAAGAGTAGTCAATCGATTCATTTATTCAGTAATCAATATTATTATAAATTTAACATGCCTAAAATATACACGAATTGTTTTATAAATGTAACATCGCTAACCAAGACTCATCTCGAGTTAGAATGGACAGCAGCATGATCAAGCAATAAAAAGGTCCTTGACTTTTTTCAGTTGCTCTTCTCTTTAGAGAGCAAGATAATTAGTTCACTAAAATAATTTAGTCGGTACGTTGCGTACATCTAGCTGCGTCCGGCTAAGTTCTGCTCCGCCAATCATTTTTAGTATTTACGATTTAAGAAAAAAAAAAGAAGGGAAAAAAGGTAACATATACGGTCTTCGAAGAATTATCAGAAGGAAAAATAAAGAATACAGACTCCCTCTTGTTTCAGTAAGAAACACATCCCCACTGTAACTTTTGCTCCTGTCTCATTTTGATATCCCCTTTACCAGGCAAATAATCACTGTCATACCTTTGGATTAGCGAAAATAAACATGATTCTTGGTTCAGCGGTGGCATATTGATAACGCCACGTGTTGTCATTGGAGCAAGAATAAGACATAAGAATAGGAAAGGGTAAGCAGAATGGCTCCGTAGTGGAGTTTGTCGGGGGACGGCACGATCGGATGAGAAATAATGGAGGCCTTCTCAGAATTTAAAACCTTCACTCGGAATAGTTGACGTTTGATCAAATTCAAATGTACCTTCTCCGACCTGCGGTCCCAAGTTCGCTTCATCTGTCTAAAATGTTATTTAATGTAAATTATTTTTGATCGAAATGGTTACAAGATAATAGTTGATTTCAGAATTAAACTAAATACTATACCTCTTCAGAGAAGTATAGCTCAATTATATCAAATGCTAATTTATAAATTTCTACATTATCGTGATTCTGAAGAGCTTCGATTTTATCCAAACCTGTAAATTCATATTGAACGACGTGTATCAGCAGTTTATGATAATACAAGAAAATTATCTATATACTAAAAATACTAACCTGAACATTCCTCGATCATATTAGCCAAGTGCTCAACTTCAGGTCCAGCAAATTTGAGCATATTATGTATACCGTCTAAAACAACATGTACAACTTGAGTATCTTTACAAGAAAGGAGGTCACAGAAAGGTTCGATGACTCCTTCTCGTATAAGCTGTACAACTTGATCTCTGTTACCACTGATCGTCAAATTACTAATTGCCCACGCAGCTTCTTTTTTCGTTTGGAAATCATCCTTTATTACAAAAAATATATTATTAAAGTACAAAAAATATACTAGTAAAATATTACAATTTCATGAAGGACGTTTTCTTACCTTTGCTAAATTACGAATGATAAGTGGCAATAATCCAGCATCCATAACAGCCTGAACTTGTGACTGATTACCTGCTGTTACGTTAGAAAGGAACCAGACTGCTTCTTTACAGATCTTTTCTTTTGGATGATTCAGTAAATTGGGGAAGTGCGCAAGCGCGTCACAATTTAATACAGTCTGTGTTTGTTCGTCTGTACCCGTTACTATGTTACCAACTGCCCTCAAAGCAGCCGTTTGTACCTTAACTTCTTTGTGCGAGAGAAGTGGTATAAGACGTGGCACAACACCACTATCTATGACCATTTGAATTTGATCATTACCACCATCAGTGAGGTAACTCAATGCCCAAACTGTATCGACAAGAATCTGTAACGATGGGTGTAATGAAATATCCGAAATATAAATTCCTACAAATATATTAATTGTTATGTTCCAACTCACGTTAATATCTGTATGGTGTATGAGTACATTAAGTGCAGGCAAAATGTCCTTAATTGTTTCAACAGGTGGTGGTGGCTCTTTGTTCCTACATAAGTTCACGATTACCCATGTTACATTACGTAAAAAACTAATAGGTATATCTGGTTTAATAAATGTTAACAGTGGTTTTACAACGCCAAGAGTAATAACATAATCCCTAGACGTTGGACCATCTCCAATAATGTTTCCTGCGAAGAAGAACATTTTTGATAATATATATAAATATCCCTCACTAAATTATACCAATTAGATTTAAAATGTCGTAAAGGCAAGACTAAATTACGTGTACAGAAAAAAATAATTTACGATGTTCAGTTACTTCGAAAAATATTGTATAGATTCTTTTGCGCATACTGAAGTTATAATGTAAAACTCTGTATAAAAATGATTTAAAAGCTCACAAATTGTTATGTGATATTGAACCTCATTATTTTTCAACGAAAACAGAGAAATGTCTATTTTAATAGATTAATTTACAAGCGCATAAATGTATACATCGTTAGCGACAATGTGTATTGCGCCACTGAAATTATCCTATTCGCAAGTATTTGCGATACCACATATACACGCAGTGCAGTTATCCTATTGGCTAATGTATATTGCACGCTACCACGACTATCTTTACTTTCGTAAATGTTAATTCCACATTCTATGAGCTAAATAGAAACAAGGATATTGTTACGGTTTCAAATATTTCCATAATTAAAACATCAAAACTAGTGTTTCAGGATGAATGAAATTCATACATTTGTGAGCAGTGACGTCAAACGATGATTCATGTGAAGCCGATTTCTTAAATTAAAAGACTATCATCAATGACGATTATAATTGTCGAGAATTTTGGTAAATGCAAACTAATTGTCAAGAATTTTTTTTTATGGAAAAGAATCTACATTTCTTATTATAACTAGTTTTAGTTGTGGCCTTAGTTAAGTGTCCAAATGTGGACATGAAATATTTATTGACACTTTCAATCAAATCTTCTTCTACAAATAAGTAGGTTTAATTTCCTATATCAATCTGTGAGAATTTTTAAAAAATACGGATTCTGAAATCGCATTTTCAAAATACACAAATACTTTTGGTACAGAATATCAATATTCATATTCTTCTGACACAAGTTTAATCACATAAAAATACATTCATCATTTTGCAATTTGATAAAAGAATAAGAAAACTAAAGTTGTATAGTTTAATTATAATTTTGCAAAATTACTCTTTTTCTAGTTATACTGCGATTTTAAGATTGTCTTGTTAACATACCTAAAGCCCATACAGCTTGTTCACAAACATTTTGCTGACTTGAGAGTAACAAAGTCAGAAAGTGTGGAACTGCTCCAGCTTTTACAACTTCTTGCGTTTGAGGAGATGTTCCACTTGCAATATTTGTTAGGGCCCATGCTGCTTCAAATTGCAAAGATGGTCTACAGAATAAATTACATAATATGTTCAGAATTGTGTGCCATAAAAATTGTACATAAATTTAAATATTTTCATACCTAGTGTGCTGCTGAAGACAATGAACTAAGATTGGTAAAATGCCACTATCAATTAATGGATCAATTGGTGGATTACGATCTGAAGATAATAACCTTCTTGCAAATTGTACAGCTTCTAACTGAACAGCTGGATCTGAACTGTTAGCTTTCTTAACTAGTTCTTCCAATTCAACTTTTGTGAAATTATCTTCATCTGAAAAATATTGTTTTATTAGTACACACTAACTAATACGTTATTTTTTGTACAAATAATTTATATACACTTGCCTATAAGATCTGAAATAGGCACATTTCTTCGTTTTTGTATGGTCTCATCACGTTTATTTTTACGTAATTCCACTGTTACTTCATTTCTTCTTCTTCTCATTTCCTGCAAAATACAAAAAATTAATCACTTACACATACTTAAATGTCAAATTTTATTTTAAAAAAAGGTCAAGAATCATATTTGAAACAAATTAAAATGATCATAATTTTCTACTGCAACAAGATTATGAATGTAATTGATGACATGCTCATTTTTTACCCATTAAAATTAAATACCAGAAAGAAAACAAGGATTACATTATTTATAATAAAGCACTACGTGTAAAGCACTACTTAAATATTTTCAATATTAAAAAAATAAAATACAGTCACCTCAGAAAGTTTTCACTGCCCCCTAAACAATTTGAATTGGAGTAAACCTGATGTACATAGTATTGCTATGACACAAGATATGTATTGTTTATGTAATGTATTGTTTATTTAATCACTTACTAGAGATTCATTAATGTATATGGTATTTAGCTTATCCAAGAAACAAATTATAGAAAATTTGAATAGTATAGTCATATATGTAATGGAAAGTTAACATGTCATTAGAGCTCTCCAATGATTTGTATTATTATTAACTAGCTAGTACTCAGAGATGGAAATCTTTTACTGCGTATACCTTACTTATATTTAAATGATATTAAAGAAATTAAATATTTTCAATTAAATGAACAGAATGTAATTTATTTGAAAGCGTATAATAATTATTTACAATTTATCCATAAATTATATAGGGTGACCTAGGTTTTTTCAGCCAAACGGTAGCAGCATATTCTAAGATTGAAAATAAGAAAAGAATATTATATAAACATAGACTCACAAATGCTTTATTAAAAAATTATAAAAAAAATTACGAAATAAAAAAGGACTGATTCATCTACATATATTAGCTCAATTTCTAAGAGTCATTCGGTTTTAAAAATACAGCATTAACATCTATGAAAAATTGAACGAATAGCTTGGATAAGTAAATACAGATAAGAGAAATACCACATATTTCTACCTTGAACAAAAATTCGTCCGTTATTATTCGTATTTTTCTTAGCATTTTTTAATAAAGCATTTTTGTGCCTATGTTTATATGACATTTTTTTCTTACTTTCGCTCGTAGAATATGCTAATATCATTTGACTGAAAAATCTGAGAAACCCTGAGAAAATCTGAGGAAGTATATTACAACTTTTAATACTTGTCAATTTCAACTTTATATACTTATTGCAAATTATAAATTATACATTGTTTATATTTTCTTTTTTAGCGCTAATGGCTTGTTTTAATGCTTAACAATTACAAGACCTCTTGCAAATAGTACTATAACAAAATACAAGTTACACATATCAACTCTCAAGAGCTTAACATAGAGTGCAATACAACATAACAATCAGTATCATATCGTATATTATATCCTTAAAAGTAGACATTTGTGATGCTTCATATTATGTTATGAGATAACAAGAGATTTTATGATCATTAAGTGTTCAAGCAAGTAATTAGCTACAATTAAAATTAGAAAGAAAAATATCAATAATATATCAATAATATATTTGTAACAAATGGCATTAAAGCTGACATAAATTAGGACAAATTTTAAATACTTATTATGATATTAAATAAATTATATTTTATTCTTATTTTAAGTTGAAAATATCATTATCAATACAATTTAGAAAAAGGTAAGGAATGCATAGTCAAAATTTTAAACTGTACTTTGGCCAGTTAATAATGACACAAACAGAGATTGACAGCATAAAATTAAGTAAAAAATATATTGAGTACTTTGTAACTTTAATAAAGTATTCTATGAACAGAGCCATAAGTTGATGTTTGACTCTTTTGTGGTAATAGCCAATAATATGTTTGACCAAAAATGTAACAAGTATTTCTGAAAGGCAATATCAAGGACTATATAGTTTAAAAAATATTAGCAGATATGTATATATAAAGAAACATGTTTGATTCTGATGCCCAATGGGACTCAAAAACAATTCCACATTTTAACAGGAAAATAATTCTGAGCAGAAATCTAAAACTGCAATGAAATTTTTTTTAAGAAAATAATACTTGATTACTTCAATTGATAGAAAGGCATATAACTTTAATTCAATATAGTATATTAAATGAAATTATTTGACGTAAAACTTTCTATAAAGAACAATAAAATATGAAACTATATTGATAAATGCCTCAAAATTGAAATGAAATAATATAAGCACAAATGTTATTAAATAATTAATCTGTAGCTTATAAAATTACATAAAGGCAATAATAAAATCAAAGTGATATTATATTAGCTATTAGTTTAATTAAAATATATAATATCTAACACAGAATTTAAAGCAATAACTTACTTTCCAATGCTATTGTAATGGATGGAATATGCATTTTCATTTCTTTTCGTCTATTTAATAAAATCAGATAATTAATTGTTTTGTTATTTATTAGATATAAGTATAGAACATATATGTTACCAAAATGTTTATCATTATTATGTAGCATATACCTAAATCATTTACCTATCTACAACCGGTCGTTAACTTATTTTCTGAGATGACTGTATGTCTATTTTGTTTCCATTAAATACATGTAAAATATGAAGCAAAAAATAAATTTATAAAATACTTTAGTAGTTTCACCATGTATTTTTGTATTTAAAACAGATATAATCGTATTTGAAATATTCATATAAACTTATATCACCAATGAAGCGTCACCATACTATACATATAATTATGCAAAATACAAATGTTGAGATTCGTGAAAAATCATTTAAACTATGTAATTGTAACAATATAAACTTTAGCAAAGATAGTACTTAGAAAAGTTAAGAAAATTTTATAGGACCTTAGACATTCACTTTGTCATTGTAATTGCTCAACATGTGTTTAACTGAATATATAACAAATAGCATCGGTTACAGCAAACGTATTACCATAGTTTAAGACAAATACAAAGTTCAAAATTTCAAAATTGATTATAATAATATCAATCATATCTTTAATTTCGTTATAAAAATACAAACAATGTATTCTACTTATACATTCTCCTTAAGAAAAAATATCATAAATCACTAAGCTACCTAAAGACATACTTAAAAATGCTTTTATGAAATCAATCATGCTTTGGTTAATAATTATATGGTTCAACTATTTTCTCGCATTTTATCTGATAAAACTCTAAAGATTGACAACACGTTTCACTTGTTTCGCATGCAGTGATGAATATTACAACAATTGATTTGGGAAACATTGTACCCATCTATGAAATAATTCCGCAAAAATCTTCGGAAATTCACCCGAAATGACAAAGTGTAGAAATGCATTTCACTATCTTGGAAAAACTAGTGCGTGCAGTAATCTGGCAATCATTCTTTCATAGCGACAGCCGAACCTTCCAGCAGGCACACAAGGTTACTACACCATGATGAACACACTGGATACTCACTTCTTGATCTTTGCCTTTGTTCTTAAAAACCATCATTCGATTCTTGTTTAGCATTTCCGCCGCCATTTTTTCAATAACCAATCCTCCGAGCTCGCGTATATTGATATGTACCGGCACCCGGATACCTATGTTACCGTGAAAAATCCCGTATCCGTATAATTGCGGCTTATTTACTTCGATAACTGCATGCCGTCGCGCGACAACCTTAATGTACGTCAATATGCAATATCATGCATAACACTCGTTCTTCTGATCGCGACCGCCACACGATGTTCTCTGTGGTCACGTTTTCTCAACACGAACGCAACGTTTCAACCGTTCAGAAAAGAACGTGGATCAAACCTAGACAAGGTGGCGCCACGGAAGCTCGTGTACGAACTTAAGACACAGCCTCTCATTGTCTAGGAATTTTCATTCACCGTTCTGTATTACCAATAGCAAAAAAATTACTCACCGTAGGAAAGATGAAAAATTGTTAGAACATAATTCTTGTTTTTATCGAAATGATTACTTTACTTCGAGTGTTATACCTCTACAGTGTATTAAAAATATTATAATTCTTATAAATTGCATATTTCTGTAATGTTATATTATATAAACGTGACAAACAACTATGTAGAACTTATATAATATTGGCTATATCCAATTCCTGTCAACAGAAATTCGTCAATGTCTTACTTAATTAAAGGCAGAAATCGACATCTTTCGTGTTCGCATCATTGTGTG
Organism: Augochlorella aurata; assembly: GCA_028455555.1. Classification (NCBI taxonomy): domain Eukaryota; kingdom Metazoa; phylum Arthropoda; class Insecta; order Hymenoptera; family Halictidae; genus Augochlorella; species Augochlorella aurata. The sequence continues at coordinate 15,582,905 of CM052153.1, forward strand.
TACCAGAGACAAAACGGCAAAACTGTGACGTTTTACGAGTACGAATTTGCAGTGTTCATGCATCCGTAAGCGAGCCCAGCATGAATATAGCTTTAAAAACTTCATGTTTCAAATACGCATGTGGGCATAAGTGTATACTATGAACACAGTGTCAGAATTAATTGTATGAATTATGTAGTAGTCTCCGTAAGAGGGCGAATTAAAATGAAAAAAAAAAACAATTTTTTGTAAGTCTGATACGCCACAAATTTGTATGCATACATACATATACTATAAACACTCCTGTGTGAAGCTGGCTTACCATATTAACCAATATTATTGAAACATAGTTAAGAAAATGCTCTTTAATTGCCCATAATTGCTTACTAATTAGTTTTATTTGCTCACTTATCCTTTTCAAGAAATATCCAAGAAGCTTTCTTGAGACACCTAGGGACTTTTATGAGATATTGGAGACTTTAATAATACAAAACTTCTGAAATAATACATAAAACGTGTTGTATGATCTACCAAAGAATTGCTCTTTTCATCTAACCAATTGCTCAACCTTCCACGAGCGACAATTTTTTCAGTAAACGATGACTTTTGAATAAACGAATATATAAGGAACTAGGAGCTTATGCCGTTCATGATTACCAAATTTCAATTGGCATAAATACTCAAAAAATTGCTCTAACTCAATTTACAATTGCTCTTTCATTGCCCATTTGTTGATCTGTAATTGTTCCTTCGTAGTTTTTCAAAAATTTTCAAAAAATTTCTTTGGTGCGACTAGGGACTTTCGCGAGAGATCGGAGGCTTCTAACAAAACAAAATTTCTGAAATAACGCATTAAACGTGCTGTACCGTCTACCAAAGAATTGCTCTTTAATTGCTGATTACTGTTCTATAATTACTTTTAATTGTATATTTTTAATTGCTCTTTTCGAGAAAGTGCTTAAAAATCATGAAGCGGTCTAGACTCCCTCTGAAGTCGCGAAGTTAGTCAAATCTTTAAGCTCGTCATTGCAGTCCGATAAGTAGAAGTGGTACTTCCTCATCGTAGAATATCGTAAACAATTGTTTTTTTAATTGTTCCTTGTCGTTCCTATATTAGTTTCAATTTCTTCTAAAATAATGTTTATGACACCTATAGGTTATACTAACTCAAGGATTGCCTATATTTTAGTGAACAATGACTTAAATAACTGCTCCTTTCTTGCTCATTACTGTCCTACAATTATTTTTGTTCGGTCTTTTCCACATTTCACGAAATTTAAAACCAACCAAGCTGTCAGATCCCCTTTCTAGGCTAGATTAGACCGACACATAGAAGTTGTTTAATGTCGCCGAGCGATGTCTTCAACAGTTGCTCCGTCCTTGCTCGCCTTTTTCCTGTCATTACATTTAATGGTTTCTTCAGTTTTTCTGAAATTTCCAATCTCTCGACTCCCGACTCAAGGCGTTGTTTAAGATTAGTTTGGTAAAGAAAACAGAGTTGGGCATTATTATTATAACAAATTATTTAAACAGCGATTCGAATAAAAGACACTTTATCTTTATTCATTGTTCGAATGAAAAAAAGTATTTTTATTCGATGAGAATTTATCCGACAAATAAGGGTACACTTTTTATTCAAAACGCATTTATTCGTAGCAAATGTTACATTTTTAATGTACTTTCATAAAAGTATTATGAATGAGTTGAAGAGCTTTTCTTGATGAAAATGAGTCCAAACTCGAGTGTAACCGAGCATTTAATATTAATATTATTGAAGATGGTCCGAATGGTGTTGTGGTTAGACTCGTTGTTATCAGAATAATCTCTACAATTTATTCGCATTAAATACATTATTATTCGTATAAAATACATAAAAGCTAAAATTGTCAACAATGATTCTCTACCTGTATACAATGTACGCCATTCGGAAGACACGAAGTTTGTGATGTTTGGGCTGGTAAAAGTTATTCGAAGATTTATTCGAGTCTACGAATAAAGATAGAGATAAAGGATGAATAATTTTTCGATGCTACGAATAAAAAAAGTACCTTTATTCGTCAGATAAATTTTCGTCGAATGAAATTCGATAGCCAAAAAATAAAAATACTTTTTTTTATTCGAACGTTCGAATAACGAATAAAGATTAAATATTTTTCTATCTACATAATGCCCAATTTTATCTTGGGATTGTCTTCGCCAAACTCATCTTAAACAACGCCTTGAGTTGGGAGTCCAGACTATGAATACGACATGTAGTTGTTTGGAAATTTCAGAAAAGCTACGAAGGAATCATTAAAAGTAATTACAGGGAAAGGAGGAGCAAGATAAGAGCAACTGTTGCAGACATCGCCAGCGACATTAAACAACTTCTACGTGTCGGTCTATTCTAGCCAAGGAAGAGGAACTGTCAGTTTGGTCCTTTTTACATTTTTTTAAATGTGGAAGAGAGAAAATAAAACTAATTATAGGTCAATAATAAGCAAGGATGGAGCAGTTATTTAAAACATCGTTGAATGAAATAGGGGACACTCGTTGAGTCGGTATAACCTATAGACGTTATGAATATTATTTTAGAAATTTGTTAAAAGCTAAGGGCAAGCAATTAAAACTAATTTAGGGACGATAAGAAAAAATTAAAAAACAATTGCTTACGATATTCTACGATGAGACTGTCCAACTTTTATGAGACTGGTCGACTTCAGGGAGTCTCGATCGTGTGATGATTTTCAGGCAATTTCTTGAACAATATAAATAAGCAGTTAAAAATTACAGGATGATAATCAACAGTTAAAGAGCAATTGTTTGGTAGACGGTACAGCACGTTTAACACGTTCCGTGCCACGGCAATTTTCGAAGATTTTCCATTCAGGCCGCGTGGGACGTATACGACCCACACTTTAAAGATTTAAAAAAAGTTGTTTAAGATGTATGCTTTACATTTTTTCTATACTGCAAGGCTATAATTAGCAGGAAAAAGGTTTAAATTTTAATATGCATTAGACAACAAAGCAATAAATTTAATTTTTAATGAATTGTTTTAAAAATCATAAGGCCTAACGTTTACTTCAACAGACGAGTTACAAGCTCCTACTTGATCATTGTAATAAAGTCCAAATGCATAAAAAATAATACATTTTACTTCAAACATGTTTAATATTATTACTTACAAATTTATTTACAATTATAAAGGCATATTGCGGTGGACTTTGTTGAAACATGGGATACATAAATGAGACTTGTCTGGACAACCATCACAAAATGTTACAATTTTTTTGGTACATTTTCTTGCCAATTTCGAGCCAAACTTATTAACATTATTTTCATAGCCTGTAGTGACGTCCGCACCATAATCATAAACTGCGTCCCTTTCTAATAGGCCATGGTCGCCGAATCCTTACAGAGAGTCGAAAAAAATGACTCCCTCGCCGCGTGGGGCGTATACGCCCTACGCTCCAGTAAACGCTATATACGTGATGTGAAGTTGTTTATATTCGATGCTACAATTCATTTCTTAAAAATCATTTGTTTTTCAATGAGAATTGCAAGTGGCCTGAACGGAAACTGCAGCGTGGGTCGTATACGCCCCACATGGCACGGAACGTGTTAATGCGTTACTTCAGAAATTTCGTTTTGTTAAAAGCCTCCGATCACTCGTGAAAGTCCCTAGTCGCAACGAAGAAATTTTTTGGTAATTTTTGAAAAACTACGAAGGAACAATTACAGATCAACAAATGGGCAATGAAAGAGCAATTGTACATTGAGTTAGAGCAATCTTTTGAGTATTTATGCCAATTGAAATTTGGCAATCATGAACGGCATGAGCTCCTAGTTCCTTATATATTCGTTTATTCAAAATTCATCGTTTACTGAAAAAATTGTCGCTCGTGGAAGGTTGAGCAATTGGTTAGATGAAAAGAGCAATTCTTTGGTAGATCATACAACACGTTTTATGTATTATTTCAGAAGTTTCGTATTATTAAAGTCTCCAATCTCTCATAAAAGTCCCTAGGTGTCTCAAGAAAGATTTTTGGATGTTTTTCGAAAATGATAATGAGCAGATAAAACTAATTGGTGAGTAATTATGGGCAACTAAAGAGCATTTTTTTGAGTTTCATTAATATTTGGTCAATGTGGTGAGCCAGAGGTATGTAGTTGGTATTTTTATTATAAACCTTTGTATTCTGAGCTCGTGGGTGGTAAGAACTTCAGGACTTGTCCTCTTTTGCCTAACAACTGTCCAACGCAAAGGAAGGAGAAAAGGATTATAAGTGGGGAACGTCGCATCGCGTTGCTGCCGCTGACGTCTGCTTTTTTCTCTTTCCTTTGCAGATAGGGAAATGTAAAAAAGTTCTGAAAGTTCTTACGACCAGCTCGCCGTGTTTACGGTTGCCTTAAAAATGTTTAGACTCCGCTACATCCTTATTAATCTTATATCTACATGCTCATAGACTTTTTTGTTTAGTATCAGAGCTAAAATAAAGGACGTTATTATACAATAACAATAATTGACTACATGCGTATGGGAAACTGGAATACATACAGATTTTCTATGATAGAATGTGCTTATGGCGTGAAGTATGAAACAGCACTCGAGAAATGAAAATAGGAAAAACATGTAGTGCAATTAGCTGGGATTAGTACAGCACAATCGACTATATTTAATTCAATGAAAAAGGTATATCTGTGAGGATTTGTAGACTGATATATAGATTTTTTGGACACACTATATATATATATATATATATATATATATATATATATATAT
>CM052153.1:15587748-15634552 GCA_028455555.1 Augochlorella aurata
ATATATATATATATATATATATATATATATATATATATAAAATATTCCAGATAAATACTTAAATATTGATACAGCAATGAGTTTGAACTTTTAGCACCTTAAGAGGATGTGAAAGAATTGCAGCTATTATAAAAGCGAAAATGTTTAGTTACATGGAAATAATATAATATGAAAGGTCTTCACTTGATAACAAGTTTTATTGACACACATCTACACATTTGAAAAGAAGTTGATAATGAACCGAATGAAATACGTTAGTTACAAACAGTCACGTGTTAAGTAGTCAAACACCTATAAAAGTAAGCTTATGCAGAAAATTTAAGTTTATTGAATTGTGCCTATTATTCGATATATTCATGATATTGTTGCGGAAGTTTTAATTTGTTTGGTACTTTCTCTGTCACGTGAATAGTTGTAATATGATATTGTTGCCGAGAAATATGAATCACAGCCCCACAGTAACTTCTCAGAGTAGCGTAATACCCCATTTCGACAGATACCAACAAAGAATATCCCAAAAATAGACTTGCAATGCCACCAAATGATACTAACAAATCCAAATAACCGAATCGCATCTCTACTTTCATGAAACTATGTGGCCAGAATTGTAACGCAATTCGATTAGTACGTGTATTTGATTTTTGGATTGCATACACAGCATACGACGTATGATCGCAAAGTACCCAGCAATCCATGTCGTTCAGGTTTACAATAAAGTGGCTCAAGCAATGGTATTTTGAAAGCGGACATTCTTTTCTCTTCATGAATGATAAGAACCATGGTACGCAGTTACAACGGGACAACAACTGATCATTAACATGATACATCATACAATTGTCTAAACTATCACCCTTTTGTTTGTAAGTACAGTTACGTTGTCGAAGCGTTAAATAACGAATGTCAGACGTAGTAAATGTTAGCTCAATATGAAACTCAAGAGTGATTGGAAAATAAGCTTTTACTAGTGGCCTTTCTCCTCGTCTTGGGCTTATGTCAGTATTTGAATGGAAGTAAAGCCTGTAACGTAAAGAATTTTTATTACAGACAAAATTACCATCGATTACTGAAAATTTCGGTCTGTAAAATTGTATAAAGTCATTACAAAATGTTTTGTAAAACAGTAACAAAACTAAAAAATTTTCGTATTATATTTATAATTGATATTAATCTACGAAATTAAAAATCTAATCCCCGATTGTTTAGGGATAAATACGAGCTAAATATTTGAGAATGCTGAAAATTAATGTCCAAATTAGTTATTAAATTAAAATTACCTCCAAGGATGGTATGAACTTGTTGTTTCAAATTCAAGGTCCCTGTTTGCATCCGAATATGCGAGAGGCTGCACAGCATTTAATTTACAACATGCACCCACAGCAACAATAACGTTTGTAAACAATGCATTGCATGGTTGCTCAACTCCTCTAAACAAAAAATATATATGTGTTAACCAAAATGATGGATATCTACTTAAATAAATATGAAAGATAACGATGTACTTGTATTTGCAGTTAAAGATTACATCGCTGCAGTTAGGAACCATCGTTTTAAAGTCATCGAAAAAATTACTTTTAGTTTCATAAACTGGTTCATATTCGTCTATATGGTCTCCCCAGGTCCAGTTGTATACTCGTTCGTAGATGTGTCTCTCATTCTACAAATTAGAAACTGTTAGTTTTAAAAGTATCTGGTAATTGGTATTGTGCCGATAGACGTGAAACTGTCAGTTTCGAGAAAAAGAGAAGAATTTTGTATTATTATTAGTTTAGCATTTTCATTACACTAATTATGAAAATATTGAAATTGCTACATATACAAGTCAGTTTACCTGCGGTATATGCGTATAGTTTAGTTGATGCCAGTCGAAGCAGATAAATATTTGCGGAAAATCTATTTTGATATCCGTCTCTATATCTAATCCCGTTATGGTTGGTTCTGCTTGAAATTTCTTCCAAATTACGAAGATTGTAACAGCAGTAGCCACGAACGATAACATTATTAAAATAAACCACGATATTCTACAGATAAATTAATTTCTTAATGTCAAACAATTAGATATCTAAAAGTAGTGTAATTGTAACATTACCTTTCCCATTTAGATCGTTTAATATCCATGACATATCTTATACCGTGTAAACTATTCTCCAAGAGAAACTCTTTTATTCGACGTCTTAGACTTCTAAAATAATCTTTAACGGTAGGTTTGTAATTATACTTCATCTTAGAGACACCTCAACAACGTGAAATCAACTATTCGATGAAACACATTTCCTGTAATAATACTGAAACCTAAATCAATATACTTTCTAGGGTTGCATGCCCAGTGCAGTGATATGCATTGTATGCATTACGCGTGCAACTAATCCATCAGCTTGGATAATACAATAAATCATCATAAATATTACATGATATTTAGATTAGAGTACAGATATGAATATACAGAGTGTTCATAAAAGTGTTGTTTCCAACAAGAAGACATGCTCAAGGGCATGATGTGAATTCTAATAGATAGAGGAGGTAAAATCAAGTTCAAAGGTCAACGTAATTTCGAAATTATTGAGGAATCCCGTAATATGCCGATATCGCCACAGATTTTTATTTTAAGCTGTAATGTGGCGATAGCAATGAGTCATGTTGTGATAATGATATTCAATGAAATTGTAAATCGTCGCAAACCATTAAAGAAAAAGAAAGAGATTTACCATGAATATTACCACTCGATATAAACTGTGTAAATGTTGTCTGCAAATTTCACTGATCACTAGATTGCGGATCTTTATGCAAGATAAAAATTGTCTGTATCAATTGCAGAAAATGGAAGGTGAGTAGAAAATAATTTCTTCCATAAATCATTTTCGAAGGTTGTATACATATAAATATACATATATTATACCTGTAACGTGAAACGCGTCCATCGTTTCACATTTTACGTGTTTTCCATTTCATGTGTTGCTCATTTTTGTTATAATCCTTCATCTGCTGACCACACATTGATTTATAAATAATTTACTTCGTAACGACCATCAATTTCTGATGGTGTAAAACATCTTTAACTTCTTGCATCGTAACAACATTTCTTCTAAATCGAAATAAAATTTGATTCTGTTCTTATCAAAATTTAACAATGAAAGTAAATGGAGTCAGACAAACAACAAAAATTGTCTCGTTCTATTAAAGAAATAGTGGTATAGCCACGTTTAGTGACGCCTCAGAATCGCCACTCGGATGCAATGAATTGGATGTGTATTCTAGTTCCTACAATCAGTGCAGATAATTTTTAACTTGTATAAAGATCTGCAGTCTAGTAATTACTAATGTGGGTATTGTCTTCCGTCTATAAGTTTTTCCAGTTGCATCTTGTCGTTTAAGAATCGGCAATCGTGTGTGGAAACACAAACACTCCTCATCCTCGTGTCAGCTTCTTTATTATTTTAGACCATCCCTCTTACGACCACCATCTGCATGCATACCGACATCGTTCCGGGCTTTCGGTACTTAAGAAAATCGACGATCTGCAAGTTGAACGGGCGTAAACGATGTTTTTAATGTCTCCTTTGGATCTGATTTCCTTTAAGGAGCCCCTCTTTCTAAACCGAACAGCCCACAGACATTGCATTCCATCTAAAATGCAAGCTCCTTTAGAGAGAAGGTTTTTAGTTTCCTTCTCCGTATGTCATTTTTTCTTATATTATGTGATTAGTTACGTTAAGCAAGATTTATAATTTACGTAGTATATATACAGTGACTCACAAAAGTATTGGAACACCTTTTAAAGCAGTATAGCATTTTAAGAATTGAAACAAATGACTTCAATATGTTTGCGACATAGAGGGATTAATTTACTAGACAATATCTACAATAATTTCTTCGCCAATTGCAATTAGTTGGAATGACGAAAAAATATGAAACGCTTATGTTTTTTAACTTTTTTACCCGAGCCTCAACCGACAATTTAAACAATGCGTTATACAGGTCACGGTAAAACTGCGATTTCCTTTATTACCTTTAATTGTTTGATATTACCTTTAATTGTTTGTAGTTCGTAATAATGTTCGTAGCCCGATAAAATGAATGTAGAATAATCTTTCACTTCGTAAGTGGAGGCTTAAAAGTTAATAGGACATTATCAATTGAATAATTGCGTATATTTATATTGTCCAGTAACAGCCAAACGCTAATATTAGCTACGAGAGGAATTTTTAAGATAATCTATGCAAGAAATAGAGTGGTAGGAGTGTTGTATGAGTAACAATAACTAGAGTGCGGATTTTGAAGCAAAACAAAAATTGTTTGCACTAGTTGCAATGTATTGAGACTACGTTAACATTTATGTATCTCTTTTCTTAATAATTTTAACAAATTGAAAGTAATGCAATAATATTTTTAAATTGTTCAAATGTATTCACTGATTTTAATTTGAACAATTAATTTCTGTCATAAATTTATAAAATCCACACTCTAATCAGAACATTCGAATATTTTAAATGAAATAATGCACATATACTTTTTTCTTTTCTGAATTATACGAGCATGTAGCATAATAAATTCTCTCTCATAAATTCTATTTTTTGTTATAAAAAAATATTGTTTACAAAATACCAGTAATGGTAAATGAGAATTTTAGACACTGCAACGACTGAAACTACGTTCTGTTGAACTTACTATTATTGCAAGACTATCTCTAGATACGTCACACTAACTGGGACACTCTGATATTAATTCTCCAACTACAATTATTTTTTTTTTATATTTATGTTGTAGAGACTCGATTTGGGACTATTGAAAAATTGTTAAGAAAATAGAATTTTAAAATACTTTTATTCACATTGTGCGCTTATTACATAATCACATAATTGTTACATTTAGAAAATACGGAAGAAGACAGATATATTTTACAACTTGTTGTAATCATTTTTTAATAATCACATATCAATCACGTATCGAATAAATTGGGCATTGTTCTTATAGTGTTGAAAGATTAAATACCAAATTTTTGGAACTCACACCCACATACGCATACAATTAAAAAATTGTAAATAAGAGAACGGTTCTCCCGCGACGACCGGCACCGCTATCGTACCGTAATGTACTAATAACATCGCCGAAGAAAACGAAGGAGAATCGGTAATCCCTTTTGTTAGGGATCGTCTGACGCACGGGTGAGAAGATCCTTCGAGGAAAAAGAAGCAGCGCTATTCTTGCGTCCAGGTGTGAGTCTGTAACGCCAGTGTAAATATACAACACTTATACCATTTCAACGAAGCCTCTTCGAAAACTATTAACGTATTCCCCCCTTGTGGTTCCGTCAGCAATTTTTTTGGTTCTGACCCATTTCTCTTTCAACTGGAGCAACTTGTCGTTCTTCGACGACGTCAAGTGGCACACGTTTAAAGAAAATCAGGTAGCCAAGCTACTGTATGATCAACCTCTCGCGACTTGGTTGTCATCTTTTAGAACAGGAGTGATAGAACTTCTTTTACCTATTACTGTAATTATATTTATAGATTTATGACAAAAATATATTTATTTACATTGACCCGACAAAAACATATTTATTTACGTTGACCCACCTGACATAACTCCTTGCTTTCAAAAGGAGAGTCATAGATTATTTAAATTTAAGAGGTTTATTGAATCTCATTATACGGACAATTATAAATATAAAAGTATGAAATAAATGCGATAAAACGCATTAATATCCTCATTATGAAACAAAACGATTTCTTTGGAAACTTTTTCGTTTTAGTTTTCGGAGAAATGATGTTTAATTTTTGATACAACATGAATATTAAAGTAATTTGATGTTACAGTAATTTGGTTATTGTTTTCGGGGTCCGATCGATTTCTCTGCTTTGTTTTTACATATGTTCATTAGCAACAACTTTTTGACTGCCTCATCGTGAGCAATTTTGAAAACGTTTGACATTTGCAACTTTTGACATCTCAAAATATGAAAAATCTGCTTTGTGTTCAAATTCAATTACTGATTATTCATTATTGAATTGAAGTTCATGAAAGAGCTTTTTATATAACTATTTTGGCTCTATTCTATTCTCATTACCTCCAAGAATTTGTTTTGTTGCTAGTTTAGTAAAATTACTAAACTGCGGATCTTTACGAAAATTTTCATTCTCATTAACAGACTACGGATTTTATGCATTTATGGTAAACATGAGTAGATCAATCTCGAAGCACTAAAAACATTTAAGAGGATTTAGAAACATTACCGTATTATTTGCAACTCATTAAAATTATTAATACAGGGAAAAAATGTTTTTATAGCTCTTTCGACTTTCGTAAGGGAAATATTTCTTATGTCGACTAAAAATGTCCTTGTGCAATCATACAATTGGAATTTCTTAATATGAACGTATCCTTTCATTTCTTAAATTCACATATATCATTATCAATTTTACGTATAAATGCATAAGGATCTACAGTCTAATGATTACAAATAATACGATAGAAGTGTAGGCAGATGAATTCGTAGATACTGATACCTTGTTCAACTAGTATCAGGATAACACCAATTACGACGATTGTGTTGCTAAAATAGTATGTGTATTCGAAAATATATAAAATTGATAATACTTATAATTGTACTGTAAGTTACATTTTTTCCATGTATTCGATTTCCATGCTAATGTATTTCCATGTTTCGTGTTCGATATCATATCTGTCAGAAGTTTCGGAAATTATGGATTTCTGTACATCCTTAGAAATACGAGTAACGTAGAAGGAAACACTAATTTTTCGGTACAACTGATTAAACGAGATTATGCGAATGCCGACGTCCACGATGGAGTTTGTGTAGTCGTGACTGGGATTGACTTGTTTATCGCGATTAAGCGCTGAAAAGTCAAGTTATTCACGAACAGCAAAATGTGGTAGGGAAGTGGCGCTCAGTTGTGCAGCAATGAATCAAACTGATCATGATATACGTTGGTTAATTATTAGTGTCGTAATATGCAGCCGCATCCATACAAATATGTGGATTGCGGAAGATCATGCATTAATCGTACGTAACACTTTTTACATTACATGTAGTCTATTCATAACATGTTCACCTAAAACACGTGGTTTTGTAAATGCGTTTTATATACAAACAAAAATTACACCAAAGTTTATCAATTTAGACCACTTTCTTAATTTGGTAATTTAATTTTTAATTTCGAAACACGGTCACGTTTATTTAAATAATTTATGTTAAAACATGTACATAATCTAGCTTTAACTGTATGATTTTATTCTCTTTAAATTATTAATAACGATATAGCAAATGGAATTTGATCTAATTTCAGGTATTTTACATTAGCACTTTTTAACTAAAGTAATAGTAATAACTAAACTGCAAATCTTTATGCGAAGTAGAAATTTAAAATCGAATGTAAGGGAAACAAATTAAATAAAAATGTTTTTGTTCTTCTAATGATCTCAATAAGTTGAGCAGAATGTAAGGATATTTTTAAATTGTTTTAATGTTTTCATTGCTTGATATTTAGGCTAGCCATATAATGAAAATTGTCTGCATCAATATCAAAAAACAGGAGTTAAATAACTATCTGTTTCTCTTCTTGATAATGACAATAAGTTGACATTAAGTGTATTTAAACTATCTTGACATTTCGGCTTTAATATGTTTCATCCACCCACTTTTCTTATGAATGTATAAAATCTGCAGTCTAATAACAAAACTTGAGAAAAGAAGTGTATTTATAGTTACGATGGGATCTATTTACATTAATTACATGTGACCGTGAGTAACAATTCTTGTTTCCGTGAGTAACACTTCAAGAAGAGGCAGTTAATTAATGGCGGAGCTAATGAAAACAATTACAGAATCTTACTCAACAATACGTGCAGTATTTAAAACAGCATATTGTTTTAACTAAAGCATCACGCAGAACCAAACCATAATTTTTGAAAAACTATGATTGTTCTTTATGGTGATCTGCAGCAGACAAGAAATACATAATAACCTGAGTAAATGACCAAATATATCGTCCCTTTACTTTGTTCTAAGGATGAGTTGAAAAAATCATCTTGAGTCAATTCAGTATCAATTGTAAGATTTAGAAAATAAGTACCAAATTCTGTCTTATTAAAGTAATTTTCATACATCGAAAACAATATACATATAAACGTTCTTTTTCGACTACGCAATCTTGTGAAAAATGTGTAAGATCCATTCTTGTTATGACGAATAGAAATACTGGCAACATCTTTAGGCTAGTTACAAAACATTCAGCTTCTACCAATTCAGTATTAATTACCAGAAATAATACAAAATTCTTACTTTTTAAAATAATGTTTATAAATTGCAAATAATATACATATAAATATTCTTCTGCGATAATTAAATTTAATAACAAATGCATAAAATGCACAGTCTTCTAATGACCAGTAGAAAGTTAGAAGCATGCCAAGGTCAATTTAAAAATATTCATTTTGCACCAGTTCAACACCAATAAATATAATCAGAACTGAAAATCAGGTACAAGGTTTTTCCTTCCTGAAATAATGTTAATATATTGAGAATAATATGTAAACATTCTTTATAGTTTGTTACAAATTTTCGTATACCTTTTAAAACGGAATAATCTTTTTATAATTGGGCCAAGAGATCTAAAGGGATGTCAGAGGGATTAGTTTACTATACAGTGGTTAACAAATTGTTTTTAAAAATTGAGGCTGCAAACAGTGACAAAAACGAAGTAAGAAAATTGTAACTTATCACTTTTTGCACTCATCTTAGAACGAAAATTTAAAGAAAAACCTTTTTGACTCACTGTATAAAATCTATAGTTCTCTAATGACTAATAGAAAACTAGAAGTATTATAAGGTCAGTTACAAAAACTTCATTTTTCACCAAAACGTTTTTCCTTAATAAGAAATGGTCTCTCCCCAAAATCTTAACAGTGCCAGGATCAACAATTGAAAGTATCCATTCGAGGCTGGGTCATTACGTATGCAGCAGACGAGTAATAACGAGCCGAAGTTGGAGTTGTTAGTTGGCACGTGTCGAAGATTAAAGCGCAACAAGAGACTCTACCCTTAAGTCGACTAAAAAAGCAAAGAGATTACGGGGAACCGGCGCGTCAGTTCTCTCTTCACGATAGCGTAGGTCGAGCCTCAACGATGAAGAGCTCCTCTCCCGCGTAAATCCTTGGCCAACGTTCGAAATGCGTGAGCGTGCCACGAAAACGGCTACACGCGTATGCGTGACCGCGTTTCCCTGTGTATGGGAATGCGAGGGAGTTCTCGAATGCGGTGTTTAGTCGGTCTTTAGTTTCGAGTAAGCGCCCGCCGAAGATAGAGGACTCTCTTCGATTTATCCTAGCGGCGAGGTTCCTCTTCCGGCTTAAATCTTCTGGCTCTGGCCCTTGGTCCTCGACCCAGACCCACCGATTTCACTCTGCCCTCGACTCGAGACAGTTCTTTGCACCCTTTCGATCTGAATAGCTCCGTGGGCATCTTCGATTTCACACCATCCAGTGATCCTTACGTCTCCGATCATCGAACAGTCGACATCCGAAGCTTAACTTCTCTGTGAAAAGTCTGAATTGGTGCTACGGGGACAATCATTGTGCTTATTTGTAGTTAAATTGAACATTTCGCGAATCGACGTCACGAAGATCTGAATTCCGGTGGATTCGATGTGATTCGTTCAAAAGATTGTTTGGTACCGTTCTGTAGGATATGAGTTCGACTTTATTTTATCGTGATCCGAATGGTGTTTGGATCACAACAAATTTGGATACTGACAATGGGGTATAAAGGAAAAAGGATCACGTGTTGGTGCTGAAGCAGCGAGCAAGAGCGAATTGTTTCCTGAAACCAAGGGTGGTTTTCTTCCATTTTGGTTTCGTTGGCTAACGATGGACCGACACAGAGCACCGAGAAGAAGCAGATCCTCTGGCGAGATTCGAACTGGTCAGTTAATTACGACGTTTACGTGGTTATATATTTACATAATGTTTCGTATGTGAGGATAAGATATTTTGTTTTCGGTAGATTGTAATTCTTCGTGCTAAACTTCATTATTTGAAAGAAATTTACTAATCGGACAGAATATTTTCCTTTGCTCAAAAGATTCCATTTGGTTAAAAATAGCGAAAGGGTGCTGTAGATTTTATTGAAATTATCTGGAACATTGAATCCTTAGTCCAATCATTGTAGTGATAGTGAGAAAAGAAGAATCGAAATAAATGCGCTATTTGTGCGCGAATAAACGAAGTGCAACTAATAACTTGCGGGAGAGTTATTTGCATTTATTACATGAATTTAGAAAGACATCGTGAAATTATGATTAATATACTTGTTAATGTAACTGGTAAATTACACAGTTTTGTAAAGAAACAAGATGTCGATATAAATTTGTTGCCAGCCTATATCAATACGCAATCAATTTATCGTCTGTCGATTAGAATGTTTGGTTCTCTGAAAATCAAAACAATACGATCTCTCCATAATATTTATCATTATTCTCCAATATCTTACAACATTTTTATTGAATGAAAGGAGACATTTTTACTGAATGAAAAAAAGGAACTAGAAAATGATTATAATTCTTTCTAAAGGATTAAGATATTAGGACATGTATATTTGTGGTTTGTATTTCTGAATTGGAATTTCACAATTAGATTGTGAGATTCTAAGGGCAGATTATTTTGTCATTATTTTATGGTTTGTTATTTGATTTTAATAACTATAAATGTAGTAGCAATATCATTAATTTTTGCATAATTTTCTTAACAAATAAACTTACCAATACGTAACGTATTTGAAGTTCGGCACGAGTGTAAATAAAGTTCTTCATAGTTGTTATCCGATGAAACCGTTGTATATATTCCAATTTCCCGATGAATAATTATTTAATAATAACTTTAGTGTTATTTATTGATAATATTTATTAGTATTATATAATAATAAGTATATTATTATCGTGTCAAAGAAAATCATTTTACAGAATCAAAAACAAGTTTGTTCAATAACAAACTGATGTTTTTATTATTTTCAATATTATTAATTTGATTTATCTTTAAAGTGGAATAGCAAAACAAAAGGTATCCAAGAATAGAAAGTAAAATAAGTTTCGTGAATCTATTCTCACATGTCACTGCATAAGTGACGAATTATCTGACTATGTTTCTGGAAGTCATACGTACCCTTGTAGTTCATCTGTGCTTCTTTTAATTTATTCATGATGGAATTAAGAGAACGATATGTAAATATTATATTTCATCATATTTATAAAATACGCATATTTTCCAATAATTAGGAAGTAGAATATCAAAGGTCATTATAATTATTACTCATGCAGTAAACAATAAATCAAATCATGGTATTCACGTCATTTAATATTGCCAACGTTATCGAAAGAAGGAAGCAATTTCCTTGGATCTAAGTCCGTTATTGAAGCACGCTTGTTTTGTCACTTCGACGTGCAAAATCATTCTTTTGCGCAGTAATGAAAAGTATTGTTCATCGAATCAAACTTATTAAGAATGTAGAACTTTATCGCGTATCAATAATTTTGGATTCAGGTTAGTATTAATTGCTAATGTAGATAAATAATAACATGTACATATGTTCGTTGTAATAATGGGCGTCAAAAACTTGCTGTTTGCTGCACATTTATTAACGTTAACGGTATGTCAGAGGCACAAAACGTTTATAGACACTAATAATAGTCAAAAGGGTAATAAAAGAAGCTGCTAATACGTCAACGACAAAATTTGTATAATACAATTGTTGTAATCGAAAACATTTAAATAACTGTGTCACATTCAAAGTGAACTACTTTACTGAATATTGAGATTACTATAATCAGCTTTTTAAATTCTTTTATATCTAGAATTTTTATGTAATTACAGGATGCTATAATATTACTAAAAATTGGCGATTGTAAATTTTAAAAGTAGACTCACTTCGAACGTGCGATTTTCATGTTTCCTAACGAAACCATCTAGACTTATGTAACACAGACGATTAACCTCAGAAATGTGAAAATAGCATCTACATATTACAGTACGCCTTAGTGTTAGCTACTACGTTTCTCTTATTTATGTTTTCTTCGTCTCGAGTACCATTTTATACTGTTTTACATGATTTTTACTATTCTCCAGCTTTCGTTTTGGATTAAATAATGTTCAGTAAATTATTTTATATCATTTTATATTAATTGTGATTGTTCAGCTAGATTTTACTCAATTTTCGTTAGTTACGTTGTTTTCCTCAGTGGAACAAACGCTGATTACACGTCTAAAAAGTAGAACTAGCAGAAAAACTTACCCTATTTTTGTGACTCCCAGCTTATCTTTAATATCGACATGTTCGACCTTTTGATAACATTAACCTAAGATGATAACCACGTGTCCGAGTCCTACAGCAATAAAATTGAAACTAGTTTCAAGGTCTGCACTATAAAATAAACGAATAGGAAATTACTCGTAACAATTATGATGCTATATAATAATTAATGCAAATAATTAATATTCCAATAAAATACGATATAGTTGAAATAGACATCGGCCAATTGTTTGCTTGCAATTTATGTTCAAAATAAATAATACCGATGACACATCAACGAAAGAAATAAAAACAAGTTACTCATCGACGTGATAATCCTCCGAATATTTTTACGGCTTTACCTACATACACCAGGGTGACCGTCTCAAACGAAATGCATTAAGATAAGAAGTCCTAAATAAGTCATATTCAGCAGAAGACATGCAATAAGTAATCAAATATTCTCCCTCTAGTAGATGGGCAAAAATTGTCGCATTTAAAAATATTTTCCATGCTATATATTATTATCTTATGATAGTTATATACATTTGGCTTACAAATGACAGCGTAAGTTTGTCAAGTATTCTAATAATCATAGTTGAAATACTTTAAAAATATGTATAATAATTATTACAGTAAATTATTATAATGTTCTCTTGGAATAAAATTGGTAAATGAACTTATTATGAACGGTTTATTAAAAGTCGTATCAATTTATGTAGCCATTAATATCACAAACAAACACGATAATCAAGCTATTATTGTCAGGCTTCTGGACATACATATCATGAACGATCTTATTTCACGACGCATGATTCGGTTACGAATCTTGTATTTCAAAAGATGAACCACCCGCGCTTATAATGCCTCTATTGTCGTCTCTGGCCTAAACCTTGGATTTGCAAATAAACGTGGCTGAACACATTTATCTTTACCGTACGTACGCCAGAGTTTCTGAAAATATTGAAACTGTGATAAACGTTTCATTATCAGATGCATCCGGAAGTGATGCATCATTTTCTGCTACGTTCAACGCTGTTTTTTTTTTTATGTAAACCAGTATTTCATATCACTCCGATAATTTTCGATTTAGACGGACTATAATTTTCTGCTAGCATATTGAAAGAATATTAAATTACTTAATTTTAATGGCAGATTTCTCTTTTTTGGTGAGGGTTCCTTTAAAATGGATCATGCACTGTATTATTAATTATTATGGTCATTACAGAAGTTGATTACATTCATTATTGATTCATGTAATATGAATGTAATATGAATTATTATATAAGTGTAAACAAGTGAATTACTATATGAGACAAGAATCTAAAACTTTAGAAGAAAGTAAAAGAAAAATTAAAGTGAAATATAGTTATTAAAATGATATTATTACAATGCTTTTATCATTCCTATTTGCGATGGGACACATAAGATTGAAAAATTTAATTTGAAGTACATGATGATGTAATTCAGTATAATTTTTCAAAAACTTTTAGTCCAAATTCGGAGACTGAAGTCAAATTATTGCTTCACTTCTAATTAGCAGATACTTCTGAACGTCTGTTTACATACTCCTGTAAAACATATTGACATGGATACATAAAACATTCACATAGATGTACAAAACATTCACATACATGTACAAATATAATTTCAGAAATAATAAGTTGTTTTATATACATATAATCATTCTGATCGATATACCTTCTACTATGAAGACATCAACTAGTGCATTGCTACGTAGAAAAGAAACCACTCATAAATTCCTATTCAGTAAATAAACTTCTGTTCACCGAACTATCGTTTCTAGGGCACTCAGACACATTAATTATAATACTCCGTACTTATAAATGCAGTAAATACGTTGAGATATTCGTATCGGAAGTTTAAATGCGCTTTAACGCAAAACATCAAATTTTAAAAAATACATATACTGAAACAATTATTGTAATATAAATACAATAATAAAACAATTTTCTGCATAATAGGTTTCATCATTTTATGTTGGAAACATTGTTGTTAAATTTTGAAATATGTTTTTATTTCATGTTTGTATATTCGTATGCCATATCATTGTAACGATAATATATTTTAATACATTATTAAGTGAAAAATTATGTATAAAATAAAAGTATTTAATTTTAATGTACCTACTTCTGTTACAATTTTATAGCAATGTTTTAACAAAATGTTGATTACACTTTTACTAAAAAATCAATTACCATAATTGCAGTTAATAAAGGATCTTATTTCATAATTAGACAGTGGATCTTTATGCAATATAAAAATTGCCTGTTTCACCTGAAAGGTATAGGAGCCAAACACAAGTCTTTACTTTCTCTAAAAATTTTAATATGCTCAAAATAATAATGACAATGATTAACTCTGCAAATTTGTTTCAACCCAGAGTATCAAGATATTCATTTAATTTTCCAATATCTAGCGAACGAACTGTTTAATTAAGCTGTTGTATCAGGCAAAACAAAAAAACTAATGCGTCGACAAAAAGTACCTTACAAGAAAAACTGTTTAAACGTCCTGAAATCTTTCGATTACTTTTCTGTTACTACCATTTAGCGATATAATATAAAACACCATAAAGTGTCAACGGCAATACGATAAATATCTTTTAAGTTCGACCATTTTCAGAAAAGCAATGTTGTCGTCGAGAAACACGGAGCATTATCAATATGGTCCAGTTTTAAGGAATCCCAGAACGATTTGCATAATCCAGTGCCATCGAAACGATCCGAACCGTCATCGAAAACATATGAAACAACGCGACTACTATATTCTTCGACGGATTTCAACAGCGTTACGCTAACATCGCGATCTACTTTTAACATATTTACGTCTCCGGGTTAGTTCTCTAAAGTTGATCGTCACGTTTCAAGAAAACCGAAACACGCGGTCATTCTCCGGAAAAAGAGTCATTTCATGAATACGGCAAACCTCGTAGAAGATGCATAGGAAGGCAATGAATACGGGGCGATAATAGGTACACATAGCGAGACTCGTTGTCGGGGAGCGCTGACCGCAGAGATAACGCTTTGACCCGTTACAAGCTTCAAGCACGAAGTGAATGCCTGCACTGTCTCTGCCAAGCCTGGTCACAATTCAAACACGTAGCCCTTTTTCTTACCAATTCACCCTTTACACGCCATCCACCCCGCTCCTGCGAATTGTGTCTCTTCTACCTCAGCTGCGAGCAAAGAGCGCGGTCTTCTCGCTCTGATCTTATTTTCAAATGTTAATTACACCAGATACCATTAATAGCCTCCCTCTTTAAAACTCTTTAAAAGAACATTACTCTTTTAAAATTCGACTCGACCTGAGCACGTTTGTGTGTCAAACTGTGTGCCAAATTTGACTATGTTAAATGATTTTCCTATAATAAGAAAAAATTTTTCAAGGATTATATCTTTATGAAAAGAGATTTTCGCTTAAAGCAAAATCCTTAATCCTAAATAAAAATCCTAAAATTAATAATAAAATTTCATGTATTGTCGTTCTTAAGTATTATAAAAAATTACTTATTTTCAAATTATTTACACATATATAGTATTTCGGATTAACATGTAGTTTTTTAATTATGTTATGGATTACTTTAAATATATAATTATCATATATTATTTTTAATAATTAATATATGAGAAGATTGAATAGTAAACAGCATAATTTAGTAACTAGCATAATTTGATTATTATGCACAGCATAATATTAAATTAGTTCGTAACTTTGATTTGTTAAATTGTTTGAAAATTTTATATTAAGACACAATTCGTTTATCAAATCATTTTTACAATGAAGATGTTGCAAACGATGGATGAAAATACGTGTATTTGTAAGCTATATGACGAAGGGAGAACTTTTACATTAACGTGTGAATGTACTGATAATCACGGTACGACAAACCTTCAATCATTATGATTTTGAATGCCAACTTAGCACTATTGAACAATGAAGGAATTGTTTCAACATATTATTTAGTGAAAGCTTATTAATAAGACTTTCAATTATTGTACCTATCATGTTAATGGGAAATATTATGTTAACGACAATTACTTGTTGTTATACGATCAAAATTGCAATTGCTATTGAACAGTTTATTAAAAAGTTCTTGGCTATAAATAGTAAGCTCTAAAAAATTATGAAATCATCGTCGGTAGATAATGTGTCGAGGCAGATGAATAAAGTTTAAGTAAAACAAATAATATATCTAGTTGTTAAGATTTATCAAGAAATACATTTGACAATACAATTTGATTTTCGCGATATCATTTGTATTTATAAATCTACTCCGAAATAATGTCATGTATAGGTGCAGATAAGATAACATCCGATAATGAGTAAATATTGTTTCAGAATTATCTAAGAATATAACCACTCAACAATCGGAAGTAATGAGGAGGCTACATTCAAACTGGACCACCGAAATCACAGGATGCATAGATAAGCCCTACATCTGCGGACGGGAAGCAGCTTGTCGTGAATTCGAAAACAACACGTCTAAGTGTGTTTGTCCACACGATTCATCCCTGCCGACAAATGACTTGAAATGCAAGCGCGTAACAGGTTAGATTCACAATAATATCTGTATTATTGCACAAAGTTTTCTCCACAAGAGAAACAGTATGAAACAGTTTGTTGTGAAGAAAATTACGTTTTCTTAACGTTTCCGAAATTTAAGCAATTACTGCCTGCGATTGAATAAAATTTAGAAATATTATTCATTTAAATTGTGCAAAAATTGTAACAAATTTTAATAATATTAATTAATATTAAATAATATTAATTATTTGAAGCTTTGCATACGAGGAGACATTAGTGCCAAAATATTTAACCTAGACAATTAGATTATTTGTCAAAGACTTAAGTAATGGTAAAAATGAATAATATATCTTAATTTTTTATTATGTACATCATTAATTTATATGCATCTATCTTCTGAAATAAGTTGTACAATCCTAATGACGTCTTCAAAGGGTTAACCCTTATCGGACGTATGTCACGTTCCACATGACATTACACATTAGGCCTGAATATCAGATGCCCGATAAGGGTTAATAACGTACTGTTGGAGCGAGAGATTTGAAAATGAATGAATATAAATTTATATTTTGGTTAGAAAGAATATTGATCAATGTCGAATAATTGATTTTTAATTAAACTTTCAGTTGATTTCGTTCCACATCCTATACCCGACATAATACCTCCAAGTGACAACTCCACTAATATTACGACGGCTTTTCCGGAAGCTGGACAGGTATGTGTGTCGAAACGGTATTCTAATCACCAAATATCGTTATAATATTATATTATATTATATTATAAATTGACATAATTCGATGATTTGTTTTCAATTGATTTTTTTATTTAGTTTACACTTTTATCTAGAAGGTAGAAACATCATAGTACATTCGTAAATAGTGATGTAAATGTAGCATAGTTTTGTTTCAACAGGTAGAGCGTTCGAAACAAAGGGTACCTGAAATAATAGGAATCGCAATATCTTTCATCGCGGTATTAGTAATTTTTTTCGGTATAGTGTATTGCATTAGAAAGCGGAGCTATAACTTGAAATCACAAAGGAACTCCCTAGACGTAAGTACATAAATTTTATTATTCACATGATATAGTTGTTACTGCTATTAAAAAGCAAAACAGATTAAAATTAAGCAGACTACAAAAATAAAATACATCGAGAAATATTTTTGACAGCGTTAAATTACATTTTTGAGTTTATCTGAGTATTACAAAGCATAGACTTAATTACGCTTACATTTTAAAGAATCTTAAAAGTAGCCATTTAATATTGCTTCGTCTAGTTGCTATTCTACTGTTCGAACCGTAACTAAATATCGTTTTATAAAATGAGTTACATATGGTATTCTTTAGGGGGCGCCGATGAACTTGAAGAAGGGGTTGCTGTTAGCAAATAAGTACACGCCTAATCCACAGTATTTCAGTTGCGCATCACCGGAGGTGCCAATTCTGCAACGTGAATCTCTCATGTTTATACAAGACATTGGTGAAGGATGCTTTGGAAAGGTGTACAAAGGTAAAAATTACATTTCAAGCATCATCTAAATTAGTCATGTTGTGACAAACACAATAATCCAAGAGAAGTTAAATAACTAAACAAAATATTGTTCGAAGTATTGAAGCAGTCACTTTAAATTGTTGTCAGGGCAATTAATATCACTGATAAAAAGCACGCCTTTTATTCCATTTTACCAAATCGGCTGCTTCTTCTATTTCGTAATTATAATTATTAGCACTTTTGCTTAATTTGTATTCACGGAAGAACACAAATGTTTGACTTTACAGGAGAATTATGTTGCGGAGACTCGAAAGAAATAGTCGCGATAAAGGTCTTGAAGGACTTTGCATCCCGCGAAGTCGAGGACGACTTCATGCGAGAAGTCGATATCATGTCTACATTTAGACACCGAAATATTTTATCTCTGCAAGGAGTGGTGCTCCGTGACTCTAACAACAGTCCATGGATGGTGTTTGAATATATGCCTTATGGAGATCTCGCTGAGGTATTGCGATCGAATTCCCATTCGTTCAGGTCTTCGAAATCTGGATTGCAACCTTTGACTCAGGTAAATTTCCTTTAAATCTTGTTTGCCTTTGATCTTGCCTATCTCTACATACTCGAGCACTACTGACACACTTGCAAGAGCAGCAACTGCTTCCTTGCATATGTCATTTTAATACATTTTCCTGAAATCGTGGTTAGATATTCACAGAAAATTCAACGAACAATACGTTTCCGAATAGAAATATCCAATTGATACTCGTCGATTTTAATTACACATTCTAGACATAGACAAATTTACTGCTTCGCATTTATTGTTTTCGCCCAAACTATATAACAATTGGACAAAATTACACATTTGAGCAAAAAAATTTCAAATGAGAAATATAAATGCAAATACTATCAAATATAATTTCTTCCATCTCTGCTACATATGCTTTATTTAAAATAGTAATTTGTTTATGTACTGAATGAAATACTAGTTGACATCCTTAATTGATTTTACAAATATATAATAAGTATCCACAGTCTAATTCTTGCACAAATACCGAACAACTAAATTGCGTTTGTATGTTCTTCATTGTCAAAATTGTTTCGTGAAAACTAGAATAAATTTCATCAACGAATATCACACGCATGATAAAATTGAAGTAGAAACAATTCAAATGCTTATTAATGTATTAATGAAATTATTTTAAGCGAAGAATAATATTTATATTTCACTTTTTATGTATGTAGATATGGAGGATTGAATGAGTTGCTGCAGTGGAAGTAGGATGTCTGCAATTTTTTGATTTTAAAAATTGTATTCGCATATTTCAGGAGTCCTTACATTTGATCACAATTCAAATCGCAGCTGGTATGACATATCTATCGGGTCAAAGGTTCGTCCATCGAGACCTGGCTTGCAGAAATTGTCTCGTCGGTGTGGACATGATCGTTAAAATTGCAGACTTTGGCATGTCAAGAGATGTATACACGTGTGATTACTATAAGGTATATTAAATGATACTTTAACACATTTTGGGCCACAAATATTATTTCATATATAACAATATGTATAATATATATAACTTATATGCAAATTGTATAATTTATTAGTAGAAAAAAGTCACAGTCATTTCAAATATTTCACGTCAAAATGTCTTCAGAAATTATATATATTTTCGTAATCGATTTTAAAAGGCTAAAACTTAGTATGAAACGAAACGCAAAACAGCGTTTTTAGAAGAAAATATGATATTTTTGTTATTATAACATAAATTATTTATATATAATGTGGAAGATTGTATAATCAGTAGATTTTTCAATTGTTTTTTTTATAGATAGGAGGATCTCGGCTCTTACCAGTTCGTTGGATGTCACCAGAAAGTGTGATGTACGGACGTTTTACTTTGGAAAGTGACGTATGGAGTTTTGGGGTAGTTCTGTGGGAAGTTTATTCTTTCGGTAAACAGCCTTATTATGGGCACAACAACGAAGAAGTAAGTTACATATTGCTGAGTAATATATTGCTGAATAAATTTAATGTACACATATTTTTTTATAACGGTTGGAATTAATAGATACATTATTAAAGTATTTTTCCACAGTCTCCATCATCACGCTTATTGTGAAATAATTCTTCGCGTCAATAATAGTACAGCTATTTTATTTACATTAGAATCGATGTAAATCGTCGAAATAAATAAATACTATTTATAAATATCTTCAATTTTGTCTGAAATAATTGTCTGAATTATCGATTATCAAAAACATTATTTTGATTATTGAATGATTGAACTGATTATCAAAAACTCAAGTTTTGCGTTATACGAATCCAAGAGCGCTAACAACTATAACTAAATAAATAGACTTTCTTAATATGGCAAAATCATATGCATTTTATTTTATTTTAACACTTTGTATTTTTTTTAACACTGCCGGCCGCTCATTTTTCGACTCATTACTGAGGCGAGAGAAGCGAATCCTAAAGTTAAGCAATAAAGTATACGTTCTCTCAGCAGGAAAATTAATTTACATCTAAATAGCATACCAGCTGTTAGCCAAAAAATCCTAATCTTAAAAATATTAGTGCTGGTCACTAATAAGCATAGTGGAAACATGATAACCGTTGGCGAGCAAAAGTCACACCAGCGTGATAGCGGCCGGCAAAGTGTTAAAACAAAAGGAATGTCAAATGTTGTCATCTTTGTGTAAAGAATAACTTTTTAGTCGGCGTTACAGGGAGTTCTACTGTACTGTATTCAACACTACCTATAAACGATGTTTCAGGTAGTGAAACTAATATTCCAAGGTATAATGCTCATTCCGCCAGAAGGTTGTCCACCGTTCATCTGTCAATTAATGCGAGACTGCTGGAAAACAGATCCTAAAGACAGAACCAAATTTGCGGAGATACTGGAGAGGCTCGAAGAAGCTCAAGTTAAATCTATTCAACAAGGCAGTTTGCCAAGACCACCGCAAGGACCCGTAACGATTCGAACACCAGATGTCTTGGATCCCGATGGCTACCTGTTGCCAGCTCCGGCTAAACCACACGAATATTTACAAGCCTTACCGATCTTGGCGGATTAGTTTATTTAAAGTTGGCCGAGCAACACTTATTCATTGCTACGTTTGAGTCAAAGTCACCAAGCATCGAAGCTCACAATTTACACTGCGGACTTCCATGTAAAACCAAAATTTTTTGAAGCAACTGCAAGAAACAAAAGTAACAATTTATTTCCTATCTAGAAATTTATCAACTCGGAAATCATTAACTCAAATGTCATAAAATGTTAACTCAACGGCGTCCTCAATTTCGTCTGACACTGTTCGTTGTATATTTGACATATTAATTTTTTGCATAAATGCATACAATCCGCAGTTTATTCATAACCATTTGTGTATGCAATGACATTTTTTTGGACAATCGAGAACAGTCAACATACTCATTATTTGATTAATAACTTAACATTGACTGAATTGTGTAGGACTTCGATTGGTAGTATGTAATTGATGTTGTATAGTATGTTTCAACTTTCACTTACGAAGAAAGTGCAAAACACATTTGGAATGTTGTTGTATGAGGCTTCGAATACTATTATCATTTGCTTGACGTACCGATTTATCAACACGCATAAAAATAGAATAGCCATGATGAATGTATGACTTTTGTTTAAAAGGCGAAACTCAATGAACTATCCCGTGACTTCCAATAAGACTGACGTCTTTATAAATGTATCTCTCAATTTTTTATTTTTGTATTAATACAAAAAATATTCAATAGCGCGAAATGCAGACAATTTGTGCTTAGAATAATGCCTCAGATCGACAGCTTTGATATTGCTTTATTGTTGCAGGATACGCGTATTTTTAACGACAAATGGAAAATGAAGTTTCTCCATTTTTTATTGATATTCTACGATACCACTCTTGCTGGTAATAATTCTCAACAAAAACAATATTTAAAAAATTGTAATATGAAATCCTTAGAATGGTATCTCACACCCAATACGAATGCAAAAATATTACGTTGTAACGATAAGATATTAATAAAAGCACGTCTGATATCAGGGAAATTGTGAAAGTTCAACGCGACGAACTTTCATTGTCCAAGAAATAGTATTAATACTTTACGTTTGTTAAGGATGTGTAACATATATTGAATAATTTATTATTAATTAGAAAATAATTATTACCGAATAGCAATTTGTATATACATACACGACATACGAAATATTTTTAAATATACTCCACAGATTTCGAACTTTATAGTATACATATAGCCCAAAATATTAAATCATGTGTTGTAATTCTATACTGTGAAGCGCATATATGTATCGTTAAAAATGTCACGTTCTTTTTAAACATTTTCTGTTAATTCATAATCCCTGAAACAACATCTTGTAAACAGCAAAAATGACAATAATATCGTACTATGTAAAGAACTAGTCTGTTATTATCAGACTAAGGTTCTTCATGCAATTTTCTGTCCCACAACTCAATTTTTAAATATCCAATTCGGGAACAATTTTTTTCGTTGAAGAAGATTCGTTGCAGCAAAAATAACCGAAAAATGCTATTAATTTTTGAGAATATAAAAGCTTTCTTGTAATTTACATCGCATAAATGCATAAAGACTCGTAGTTTAGATATTATTATCAAATAGTTTTTGATGATAAAATACGATACTATACCAGCTCATCCAGAGCTATTAGAATGTTCACTCACAAATGCAAATACGAAAAAGATGAAAAATCTAATAGTGAAATAGATTAACTTTTTATGTAAATGCTGTCATTATAAACTAATAGACATCAAGCCCAGGTAGCAGAATTCATTTTAACCCACAGCTATAAAGTTCCACTTAAATTCTAATTTCCTGTAATCGACTTCAACTTATTAGTAGCAGGTCCAATAAAAAGATCAACATAGATCTTAGATAAGGAGAGTTGCATAATGATTCGAACAAATCTAGCCACGACAACCACAACATCGCCAAAGGCATGTCTTTCAAGGGTTAGAAAACAAAGAAAACTCAGTTCAAAGACATTGGAACGATGCACGCTCCATCGCGGTGCAAATTAACGCGCGAAGAAGATTCAAAGTATGGAATCCACGCACGTGAACGGCGGTTCCAGAACAAAGAATATTGTTGCCGTGATACGATAGCTTTTTGTTTGCAAATGATATGCGATTGGATTCGAGAAAAACAAAGAGGATCGTAGTGTTTCAGTTTCGATCGAAGTTCCATCGGACGCGATTTGGAGCACTCGTTTTCCGAACAGTAGAATATGTACGACTGTATGTTCCTGTCTTTGCGGTTTCCGCAAAAGCTATGGCGGATAGTTAACGACTGCGAGTCGGGCGCGATCCGATGGAGCCTCGGCGGCAACACGATCCTCCTCGATTACAAAAAGTTTCAGGAGCAGTACCTTGACGCGTGCAATTCCGTCTTCAAGACGAAGAACATTACCAGCTTCATTCGACAGTTGAACTTGTACGGCTTCCGGAAGGTGACCTCGCATAATCGGGACCCAATCTGCAACGCGTACAATCCCGATATTCACGAATTTTTGCACGAGAATTTCCGCGGTGGCCGACCGGATCTCCTGCCCAGGGTGTACCGTAAGACCTCTGGGAGATTGAAGTATCAACAACGGATTCATTTAAAGAACAGTCTGGAACCGGAACTATCCAGCAGAAACTTTGATGAGTCCCGTTTGCATATGTGCCGGGTAAAATATATTATGAATTCACCTTCAATTATTCTTCATAAAGTTAGACTACAGTGTATGGACTTCCTTTCCTAACCCATTTTAGTCCATCTATTTTCTTTAATAATAAAATTAAAAATTATGTCGTAGAAGTGATTGCAATGATCTGTTGAAATTTATCAGGTAGTTCGAGCATGCAGATTTTTTTGAGAAATACAAGTTTTGGACATCCATTGTACGATATGGTTTTTTCTTTCCTTTTTAATAGCTTAAAAACAATAAATTGATGATCTTGAATTCTTTTGATGCTTTTTGGTTTTTATACTGCACCCGGTCATTTTGTTGTGAACGAATAACCTAATGATGAGTCATTGATAAATGCATCATTATAATTTGTTCCAAGAAACTGAAATTTTTTATACATTTCTTCTTTTATCATCTACTTTAATAGTTAAATAAAAGTTCATGCTTTCTTACCTAGTTTTTATTTAATTATTTTTCACTTTATCTCATATCATTATAAACCGAATTGCATCATAAATTATTTATCGTTGTCCAAAATTAATATCTACATAATGTATCTGTAGATTACTTAAATTTATACATATATCTATATAATGTATCATAGCAATGTAACATATTAAAAACTATAACTGTATTTTAATGAACTAATGCTTTTTACGACGATTATCCATTTGTTTTTACGAATATTCAAAATAGAAAATAAATAATCATAGAATAGTAATGCTACTTTTTACGAAAATTTTAATCTTTTAGTTTTTTGTATATTGATCAGATGGCGTTAACAAAAACTCTGGAGCAAATAACGCGGGAATATCAACGGACACACTATCATTCAATAAGAAATAGTGATTCTAGAAAAAGTCTAACAAATTCCCCCCACAAAGGTATTATAATTTAATACACAATGAGAATAAAAAATTCCTGGTAACTCATTAACAATAAAAATTAATTGCAATTAGTTAAAAAAAACACAACGAAATATTTGTCGTTTTTAAACATTTTGCTCTGTCAGTGTGAAAAGCGTTATACTCTCGTCTTCAATGTTTTCAGAGCATAAAACTTATCAGAAAATATATCGTCAAGTTAATTATAACAAGAAATTAATTTATTTTATTATTTTTTAAATCTCTACAAAAATATTACCTTATATCACAAAATAAGTTAATACAATGTGAATGAAATCATAATCCTAAGAAACTGATCTTAGACAATCAATAATGATGAATCTTTTATATGTAATTGGATAACAGATTCAGAAAAATATTATTATTATATATTAGAAAATAATACAAAATATAATAATTTCAGTTTGTGACTTTAATTTATGTTCTACTCAAAATGACGAAATGAACATAGAACGGATTCGAAGAAATCCAGTATCAAACGTGGCAAAACGGAGTAATACAAACGGTCACTCAACTTATGCCTGGTTTGTATACGAAGTAAACAAATCTTATCAAGAAGAATAATTGTAAAAAATAGTTTTAGAACATGATTTAAATAAGGATGTACATTTTCAGTATTTACATTAATAATGTGAAATAATTTGTAGAACAGTATTTTATTATTTATAGAGATTAAGACCATTAACTTATATATAATTAAGAAAGCATTTTTTATATTAAATGTACAACTTATATGTTGATACGAAAATTTATTTATGACTATAAAAATTATGTTCGCTTTTACATCATACATCACGGCTCGTAGTTGGTTGATTAGACGTACGTTTATTTTGTTCTACTTTGTGCCTGTTGAGAAATTTTTTAAACGACGCTGCTTCTTTCTTCTCATCTTCTTCATCATCATTGTACGGATTTTCTGTTCCTTCCTCGTCCTCGCTTGATTCATTTCCAGCATGCTTTAAATATATATCTGAAATTTCTCTTCCACGATTGATTGTTGTTACAAATGGTATAGTTTCCCCTGCAACATTTTGTACCGCTTGCTGCAATTTTTCTTTTTCTATTTGAGACCTCTGAGCATCCCTTTTAATTTTCACTTGTTCCCAGTTCACTTTATAATCCCTTGAAAAATATCATCATTTTACATTCTTTTATGTGTTTACTTCTGTAATATTATAGAGATTTACCGGTCATACTCCTCTACAGCATCTTTAACAAGTTCTAAAAATTTGGTAACACCAGCCCCCGTAGCAGCTGAAACACCACAACTACGCAAATGACGATAAAATTCATCGAGTGTCAATGCCATACTACGCGTTAAATTACTAATATAGCTTGTTTCTGCATCCAAAGCATCTTGAAATGCTTCAAAGTCGTGCATCCAGTCTATTGCGTAACTATGTTCTACAATATCAATCTTGAAACAAATGACTTTAAGTAAAACATAGGTATATTACTATGTTAAGTAATTTCATATTTTATGCTTACCTTATTCATAGCAACAATAAATGGTAATTTAGTTTTGTATAGTATAGAACATGCATACAGCATATTGGACATAAATGTTACAGGATTAACACTTCTCACAGTATCTAGTACATATACTACAATTGTTGGAAACTGGGATGCCAAAGCTTCTGTTATGATTGTACCACTTGCAGACCATGTGAATACTTCTATCTGTCCTGGTGTATCCAAAATTATATACTCGTGTTCCTTACTAGCTTTATCAATGAGGTCTATGACCTGATCAAATTTTGTGGAAAATAAATTTAAAGCAGTAACAATACCACCATTTGGTCCTAAACTATATTGTTTCATCACTTCTTTATAATTAACAGTATCTCTTATATCTGAAATAACATATAATTTATCATTCCTCTTACACATGTAAATTCATTTATAGTTTAAATACCTATATTAGCAGGGTATGGAACCTCTTTACACGCAGGATCTAAATTTATAACATATGGTTTTCCTACATTATATAGAACCGAAAGAAGTTGTGCAACAAATGTAGTTTTTCCAGATCCAGCCATCCCAAGAACAATTATACATGAAGCCTTGTTCTCTTTCATAACTACTTGCTCTTTTGATGAATTATTTAAGGAATTATTACTAGTTTCATGAACTTTAGAACTATCCATAGATTCAGACATCTAAAAATATAGAAATTATTTCTGAAACTTATAAATATTAACATATGCGCACCAAAATATTGTAGCTTATAATGCTATAATATATGAAACAGAAAATAGATAGGATGTATAGCATGTACACAATAAAATATACTTTCAATGATAACATCTTGTTTGTGTATGTATGTATGTATATATATATATATACACACACACACACGTAAATAAGAATTAAGGAGATTTTTAAAATTAGTTTTAAGGTAACGCAGAGTGCAGTGCAAATATCTAGTAAAATTTAATAATATATTTTATCAAATATACCTGAAACTACACAAAATGTAAAAACTATTGGTTTTTACGGAAAAATTACATTCAATTTGAAACTACTTTGAAGAAATTCATGGAGTAGCTTTGTAAAAAATGTAAACAGTTATTCACATAACCTCACTTTTCTCTCTTTTAAGACCACGGTGTATAATCATTCTATTCGGGAGTTCAAAACACTAAAAAACAGTGTATAGTCATGTCCCACCATAGTAAGCAGCTGAGCTTTCTCATTGTTAGCATTTTTAACCTCACCTTTTTAATGCACATTCAGTCCACAGTGGATTCTATCTCAGCAGTGAATTAGAGAAGAGCAGTTCCAAGCCAATCAGAGTAGAGCAGTTTCAAGCCAATCGGAGAAGAGCAGTTTCAAGCCAATCAAAGAAGAGCAATTTCTGTACCCGCCCTCATATTATTGAGCAGTTTGGCCCCACTTGTGCTTACTATGGTGAGGCATTACTGTATTCCTATACCACAAGCATAGCATATATGTACTATATTAGAGACGAAACTTTCGCAAATTTTGATGTTTGCTCCTTCTACAGAAAACTGCAGGTATGACTACAGTAATACTTCCGTTATCAAGAACTGGAGTAAAAACTGCTTAGCTCTGATTGGCTAAGGATTCGTTGCTAAGACAAGATTCATTGCTAAGACAAGATTCATTGTGGATTGGATGCGCAGTAAAATGGTGGGGATACTTGCAGTGTTGTCATCTGTCATCAAATTGTGATTGTAATTTCGTTGCAACTAATGCTACCGTCATAACTTCTACACATGCGATACCAGGACGCTTAGACACGCTATTGTATTTGCAGTGTATTCGTTTGAGTTTTATCAGTTTTCTACAGCAAGAAGTTATTTCACAATTTGACAACCGATGGCAGAACATGTTGCACCTTTGTGGCGGACTGTTCTAGTGGGAGAGCCTTAAACTATGTCCACCACACAAGGATGAACGCTTTTGTGAATCGGGATTTTTGGAACCGGCAGAATAAATCAGACACGTGGTATTCTATTACACTTTCCTTAATCTGCGTCTTACCCGTTTGAACGCCGTGCGAAGACTGAGGGGGATTAGTCTTTATTTTTTACCAGGGAGGTTTTCCTTAGTGAAGTTTTTTACCACTAACTTACAACTAAAACTAACTACTACTGACTAGAGATTATTCTACCTTAACCTAGTAACTTCAGATGGCGTGTCGAACTCTTGTCGCCACACCTTTGTAGGACTTATCCCTACCGAGGTATAGTGTGCACACGCGGAATGGACTAAGAACAAGACGAAGTGTATGAACTGAACTTTATTGTGTGTGGGTCCGTGGACGGTAAACGAATGAGGGTGTTCTTTTCTTTCAGTCCACCCACGCCGACAACACTTTCTCTTAAAGGCTAGTCTACAATTAACTTAACCTAAGGGCTTAAAACTAACTATACTAATGACTAGTTATTTATCTTAACCTAGTTACATCTAACTGAATCTAGTTGCGCTAGAGTGCGCGTCGAACCTAACGCTACATCACTCCCCTCCGAGTGGGTTGACTAAGTTAAACCGCGAATCTAATTTTTTTATTTATATATGTATTCGGCGCTTCAGTCTCTCCGCTGCTATGGCTGTCTCCCTGTCTTTGAATAAAATTTTGTATATCTGGTCCGAATATCTGTGTAATACTCTGAACGGACCCTCATAGGGAGCCCCGAAGGGCTTTTTTGTGGCATCGACTCGAACAAATATATGTGTACAGTCGTGCAGCGCTTTGTGTATAAATGTTTTTGCTCTTGCGTGATGTGCTGCTGGTGTAGGTTTTATGTTTTTGATGTGTTGTCTGTATTTTTCTAAAAATATTTGTGGATGGGTGGATGTTTCTTCGTTTGTGAAAAATTCTCCAGGCAGTCTTAGGCTTGTGCCGTACAGCATCTCAGCTGGAAGCGCCTATATCCTCTTTATAGCTGGTCCGGAGTCCCAACAATACCGTAAGGAGGACTTCTACCCAATTCGAGTTCTGATGGCATCTAATGGCTGCTTTTAGCGAACGATGCCACCTTTCTATCATCCCATTGGATTGGGGATGATCGGCTGTGGTTCGCATTGTATTGGACCCTACCAGTCGGGTCAATGCCTCAAATAATTGAGACTCGAATTGGGTCCTCTGGTCGCTTGTAATCGTTGCTTGGGCCCCGAACCTAGCTATCCAGCCTGAATAAAGGGTCGCAGCTACTTTATTAGCTGTACAATCTTTTAACAGCACCGCTTCAGGCCACCTAGAGAATCTGTCTATTGCTGTCAGACAGTATCGGTAACCATCAATTGGGGGTAATGATCCAATTAGGTCCACATGTATATGTTCGAACCTCACCTTTGGTACCTCGATGGTTTCATGGGTCGGTCTGTTGTGACGGTGCACTTTTTGTTTTTGACACGCTAGGCACGTGCGACACCACTCGGTTATGTCTTTGTTCATTAGTGGCCAGACGAAATTTTTTGCTATCATCTTCCTAGTTACTTTGCCACTAGGATGAGATAGACTGTGTACGTTATTAAAAACTGTTCTCCTTAGAGATAGCAGCAAATATGGCCTTACATTATTTTTTACTATGTCTCCATATAGGTATTTATCTGAACTGTCCAAAAATATTTTTTGGAAGTTTCACCTGTTGGAGCCTTGTGCGATTAATGTTGCCAGCTCTTGGTCTTCCGCTTGCGCTGCCATTAACTCATCTGTTGAGAAAATGACAGGCATTTCTATAGACTGCAGTCTGGAGAAAGCATCAGCCACACCATTGTCCATACCTTTGACATATTTCATTTGGGTGGTAAATTGGCTGATGTAATCCAGCTGCCTCGTCTGTCGCGGACTGGCTTTATCAGCTTTTTGGAGGAATGTATATGTCAACGGCTTGTGATCCGTATATATATACACTTCTCTGCCTTCCACAAGATGTCTGAAGAATCTGAGACTCTTGTAGATGGCTAAAAGCTCTCTGTCGTACACGCTGTATTTCGTATGAGCCTTCTCGAGTTTACGAGAGAAAAATCCGAATGGTTCCCACGTACCTTCGTGTAGTTGTTCCAAAACCGCTCCAAGTGCAACGTCTGATGCGTCGGTTCGGAGTGCCAATTTGGCGTTCTCCCGTGGATGGCAAAGGAGGGTTGCAGCGGCTATTTGCCTTTTCGCCTCCTCGAATACCTGTACCGACGCATCATCCCAACAGACCGGCCTCTTGTTCTTCTTCTTGGCTCCCTTTAGCTGTCCGTTCAAAGGAGCTAGTCAATCTGCGGCCCGGCGTAGGAATCTCCTATAAAAATTGACTATTCCTAGGAAACGCCGAAGATCTGCACCCGCTCTTGCAGCAGTGCAATACTCTTACGACTAATCTTATAGCCTAAATATTCTACGTTGGCCTCTGCAAGTTGGCACTTTGCCACATTGATGCAGAGCCCGTTTTCCCTTAATTTATCGAACAGTAGGCACAGATGCCTGTCGTGTGTCTCCATATCAGGGGATGCCACTATTATATCATCTACATAACCATGACAGAAATCTAGTCCCCTTAATATGGAATCCATCTGCCTTTGGAACGTCTGCGCGGCGTTGCATAATCCGAATGGCATCACCGTAAACTCGAATAGGCCGAACGGCGTGATGACTGCCGTCTTTTTGACGTCCTCGGGAGCTACAGGCACCTGGTAATATGCCTTAGCCAAATCTATTACCGACAACACCGTACAGTCAGAAAATTGGCTGGCTATGTCATGCACATGCGGCAACGAATATTTATCCGGCACGGTGATGCCATTCAGTCGGTGATAGTCTCCACATGGTCTCCATTCTCCTGACTTCTTTGGGACTATGTGAAGAGGACTCGCCCACTGACTCGGCAGATACCCTCTTTGAGCATTTGCTCAAACTGCCCGAGCCGTCTTGAGCTTCTCCGGAGGCAGGCGTCTTGCACGCTCGGCAACCGGGGGTCCCTTTGTTTGAATATGATATTGTACGTTAATTTTGATGTTTCTCCTGGCGGTCGGTTTCGTCAAGTCGCAGTACCGTTTTAAAAGTGCTGTCTGTTTAGTGTTTATGTCGATTGTGCGTACGGATGGGTCGTCCGTTTTGGAAACTGTCGCGTTTGCGTAGAATTGGAAAAATAAAATGCGTTTTACGAAAAAAAACTAAGTCCCTCCAGCGAGATTTGAACCCGAGCGTAGCACAGCATCGAAATCGTACACCTTACCGACTCCGCCAACCGACCAAGTTGTAACGAACGAAAACATTTCGGCATATATCGCGCATGTCGCGATTTTTTTGCTCCCTCAAATCGCATTTTCTAGGTTAAAAAATTGTTTATTTCACTGTAAAAGCGTTTAAAATTGCTTAATCCACACTTGCGGTAAACTCAACAAGTAGTTACTTACACAGCAAAAATATCGACAAATTCGGTTTTCATTTTTTTTTTGACAATGTTGCAGTCGACTAAAAAATCTGAGAAAAATTGAGTAGACTGCTTGTGACAGCAGCTTATCAGGGAATTAATATAAAAATAGCAAGTATTTTAGTTTTCGAGAAATCTTCAATTTTCCGATTTTTTTTTGGTTTTTCATTTTTGACAATCACAGTTTGCAACCGAAAAATCTGAAAAAATTCTATAACATGCGGCTTGATATTCAAAAAAAGCTATATTTTTTTCAAAATTTTAGAAAGCCGTTAAAGGGGGGAAAATGCCGGAAAACCGCGAAATCTAATTTGCCCTATAACTACCCTCACGGACAAGTTACAGGGTCAGTTTTTTGGGTCAGCTATCGAACGGTATATGACTCATTGAAAAATCGCTAAGGGCAGTTTTGACCATCTTAATCGGCTAGGCCCTTTACGGGAATTATTTTTTCTCCATACGTGTTAATTACCGCCCCATTTGCCGCGTATAGCTTGCAATCGCCCGCCTTCGAGCGCGCACCTCCAAAGGCTTTCGGGACGATCGAGACATCTGCGCCAGTGTCAATAAGGAAACTAATGTTATTTTTCCTATCTCTAACGCACAGGCGATGCTTCCTTGGGGCGTCCTCGACCGCCTCGACTCGAGGTACGCTTTTTAGTTTCCCTGGGGCTGGTTGTCTGGCTCCGTCCATCGGCAAGGTTTTCTGCATTTCCAGAATTCCTTGCCGAATTTGTTATGGAAATAGCAGAAACCATTTGCCGTCGTAGAACGACTGCAGCTCCTGGGTCGCGTTTGTTGTGAATTCCCGCGGCGGTAGTGACGTTGTCCGCTGGGGCTGCGTTCACGGTCTCGTCTGGACAGCCGCATCTCCAGCTTGTCCAACCAGCTAATAATAATGGCGGCTACTTCCGCCCCCGTCGCCCTGTCCAGAGTCTTGTCGGCGAGCTTCGCCAACCGCTCGCTACTGGTGTCGTCCACCACGGACAGGATGTCCTGTATTCGCGCGGGAAGCCTCTGCAGCCACAGCGTTTTCAACGCGTTTTTCGACACGTTGGCGCCCGCCAGGCGCACCATCTCCCTTAGGAGCTCTGATGGCTTCCTGTTGCCGAGCTCCACGCCGCTGAATAGCTGCTTGAGCTGCGCCTCGTCGGATTTGGCGAGCCGTTCGATTAGGGCCTGTTTAATATGGCCATATGTGTTTTTTTTTTTCTGATGGCGCCTCAATAACGTCCAGCACTACCTTGAGAGTCTCCGGGTCGAGGCTGCGGGTAACGGCTGAACTCTTTACAGCATCGGCTTTTATATTGTAAGCCGCGAATTCCCGCTTCAGGACGGTGAACCATAACCGTGGTTCTTCTTTCCAGAAGGGCGGTAATTTCGCCGCCCTAAACTCGCTCGTCTGGATCTCTACCTTTTTATCCATCTCCGTGGCGTCCTTGGCGTCCATGGCGTCCATTTTTAAATCTTTTTCTTTTAACAAAAAAAAACTGCGAGTTTCGCACTTTTTCGATCGCGCACTTTTTAAAAAATCAAACGTCCCGGGTTTCGGCACCAATGTAGGACTTATCCCTACCGGGGTATAGTGCGCACACGCAGAATGGTCTAACAACAAGACGAAGTGTATGAACTGAACTTTATTGTGCGTGGGTCCGTGGACGGTAAACGAATGAGAGTTTTCTTTTCTTTCAGTCCACCCACGCCGACAACACTTTCTCTTAAAGGCTAGTCTACAATTAACTTAACCTAAGGGCTTAAAACTAACTATACTAATGACAACAATAAATACTAATACAACAACTATACTAATGACTACAAAGTTGTAGCGGTAGGTTCGACGCGCCCTCTAGCGCAACTAGATTAAGTTATATGTAACTAGGTTAAGATAAATAACTAGTTATTAGTATAGTTAGTTTTAAGCCCTTAGGTTAAGTTAATTGTAGACTAGCCTTTAAGAGAAAATGTTGTCGGCGTGGGTGGACTGAAAGAAAAGAAAACTCTCATTCGTTTACCGTTGAATGAAGATGATTGAGAATCGTTTTATGATCGCAGTTCATTTTTTTCGGCCAATTCACGACTTGTTTGGTGACCGTCCTCCTTCAAAAGTGCTTTGAGATGCTCTTCGTCGAATTCAGAAGGTCCCCCGCTGCGGGGCGTATCGTCGACGTCAAAATCGCCATTTTTTAACTTCGCAAACCTTTTCCTTGCTGTAGACTCGCCTATGACACCTTCTCCATATACGTTGCAAATGTCCCGGGCTGCTTCAGCAGCTTTTTGGCCTCAATGAAAAGCGAAGGAGAGCAGGTGTCGAAAATGTGGCTGTTTACCTCCTGAATATTCCATTTTTAAGTCTCAAAAGTAATAAAAAATTAATTACTCAAAAAGACGATTGGCAAAGTTTTGTAGAGCAGAAAGAGCTCTATCGAATGAATATTATACACTTTGTCAAACAGCAAAAAATCGTTGTAAAATAAAAGAAAATATAAAAACGCTACGAACTTATTACCCAACCCAATACTAAGTTCCGGTATACAATAATAAATTGAAGCAGTTCAGTCTTTCTTTTTGTTTCGGTTATTGATCCTCTTTCGGAAGATAAATATGAAACACAAGAATATGAAAGTAAGGATAATAATTTTTGTAACACGACATTTTCTCTGATGTAAGTAAAATTAAAAGTAAATTTAAAGTAAGTTTAATGTATTAAAGTAAATTTAATGTATTTGGGTCCGACGGTCAACGTTATGTGTGGAGGAAACCGAATAAGGAAATGGATATTTGTAATTTACGACTGACAGTAAAATTTGGTAGTGGTACGGTGATGTTTTGGGGGTATATGGCAGCAAGTGGTACCGGAAAGCTTGCTTTCATGGACGGTACTGTGGGGTAATTTAAGGTTTGTAAATCCCACGAGACTCCGTGGTAATATGAAAAGGAACAACACACGACTAACAACGGCAACAACTACGACACTTACGAGCTTTCAGGGTGACGGTTCTCCTTCGACTTCCCGATCTTCCTCTCTGGATCTGCTGTTCTTCCCTTACCAGCCTATATATATTATATTACCTGCCTATATATATATATATATTACCCTGCCTCTCTCTCTCTCTCTCTCTCTCTCTCTCTCTCTCTGTCCGTAAGCAATAAACTCAGGTCACTCGAAGCTGCCCAAACATTCTGTCACCATCTGTTCCATTAGTTTAGCATTTTACGACACTCACCCTCGATCATTCTACCTTTCATACTCAGGAAAGAAAAAACCCTACAGTACTTTTGACAAACATAAATATTTACACATTTTAAAAAGTAATTTGAAAGGAAGAGCCTCCAAATTGGGTCTACTAGAACATCTTTACTTCCAACAAGATAACGACCCCAAGCATAAGGCTAGGATTGTACAAGAGTGGTTGCTTTATAATACACTCCATATGCTGCATACACCAGACCAAAGTCCAGATATTAATCCAATATAATTAGAAGGTTAACAA
Source organism: Augochlorella aurata (assembly GCA_028455555.1). NCBI lineage: Eukaryota > Metazoa > Arthropoda > Insecta > Hymenoptera > Halictidae > Augochlorella > Augochlorella aurata. Next base: position 15,623,096 of record CM052153.1, read on the forward strand.
ATTTTGAAATTAGTTCAAAGGAACAATTTTTTTTACTTCTCTATTTACAATTACACTAGACTTATGGGTCTATTAGTAATTTTGATCCATGTGTTAAAGCAGATGGAAGGGGGGCACCTATGTGTACCCTCATCCTATTGATATTTTTAGTCTTTCATTAGTTCATGGGACTTGGTTCTCTTCAGTCTCCTTATATTGTTTCCAGTATTGATCAGATTGATTGCCAGCTAATTTGGGTGGTGTTGGAGTCTATTATTGTGGGATTTGGCGTATTGTTCAACGTAGTCTCTAACATATTTAACGCGTAAATCTTTGTGGAGTGTTTCATTGTTAATAAACTATGGAGCGGCTGCTATAGTCCTAATCGCTTTGTTTTGGGATCGTTGTATTATTTTGATATTGGATTTTTTAGCACACCTCTATAATTGGATACCGTAGGTCCAGATGGGTATTATTGCTGTCTTTTACAGTAATAGTTTGTTGGTTAGTGATAGAGCTGATCTCTAGCCGAGTACATTTTACGTAGTTTTAAGTCAACTTGTTTCCTTTTGGTTGTGAGATGGGTTTTTCAATTTAGTATTTTATCCAAATGCATGCCTAGATATTTGGCCTCGTTTGTTGTTGGGATTGTTTCGTTATTAATTGTGATTGATGTGTCTGGTACTCATCGGGTTGTAAGTATTACATGCGTTCATTTTTATCTTCCACTTTTGAGCCCACTTTCCGATTTCATTAAGGCCTTGTTGTAATAGTTTTGTTGCTTCACTTGGTTACTTATGGATTGCTAGTACGGCCGTCTGCAAAAGTTGCTATATTAATACTTTCCACCTGCGGAAGGTCAACGGTGTGATATAGAATGGATCCTGAAACGTTACCTTGAGGGACTCCAGCTTGTATTATTTGTATAGTAGAGTAGTATTCGTTATATTTGACTCTAAAGTTGCGTTCGGATAAATAAGATTCAAAAAGTTTATAGTAGTTATACGGCAGTAGGAGTTTTAGTTTGTACAATATGATAAATGCTGTTAAGCAGATTTTGCGTTCCTCAAAACATTTCTCTATTGCATCGACAACTCTGTATATTTGCTCTTGAGCAGAATGTTCTTTTCTAGACCCAAACTGGTGTGCTGATACTATATTGCTGTTGTTGATGAGGAGTTGTAATCTTTTTAGTATTATTTTTTCTAGCAGTTTGGATAAACAGGTAATAGTGATATTGGCCTATATGGGGCAGTCTCTTGTAGTGGTTTACCCGGTTTGAGTATTACTAGTAGTATTTCCATCGTATGGGAAAGTATTGAAGTCGAATAACTCCATTATATATATATATATATATATATATGTATATATATATGTTATGCCAACTATGACTTTTCTGAGTAACTCTTTTAGTAGTTTTGCAATGATTAGATCATAGCCTTAGATCAGGATCCTTCTTATTATGTAGTAGACTTATTTCATTTTTCACTTCTCTTGGCGAACAGTATTTGATTTCTGGACAGATCTCAGAAGATGAATTTAGAAAATCCCTTATAACAGTCATTTCTTCTTGTGCTGTTGGTATGTCGTGAGGTACAAATATGCGCGAGAGATGTTTAGCAAAGGTCTCGGCTTTGTCTTTATCTTTTCTCACCCATAATCCGTCCTTTGTGTGAACAGGAGCGTTGTGTTGGATGGGCCTTTTCAATTTCTTCGTCACTTTCCATAACGAGTAGTCTGTATCCGAGTATGGGAAGAGATTTCTTATATGTTGTTCAATATTGTCATTTTTTAATCCTTTGCACTCCGAACGATTTTGGGCGGTGGGTGCCAGCTACTCAGCGCTACTTTGCGACAGAAACGTGTGTTTACAGACCCTTGTATTATTTAGTATAGTTTTGGAACCAAGTAACGTATTATAATGATATTGGACTTATATGAATTGGTTGACATCAAGGAATGTATATTTGCAAAAAAATTAATATTTTATTGTTTATAATTTTGTACAGTGTGATAAACTTTAAAACACTCCCCAAAATGTATTGCAGGCTGATTAGTGCACGTTTGACAATAATAAGTTGCTTGACGCCTGCCACCAGGTATTTTCCTGTCAGAACAAACAATGCAATCCCGTTTTCTCTGTCCCACATCAGGAATATGTAGTTTATTATCCAATCTATTGTCCACAGAAGATGTGGATGGACGCGTTCTCGATTCACGAAAATTACCTCTCAGCTGGTCAATGAGTGCCTTGATAAATACATGGTTTGAAAATTTATAATTGTTATTACTAACTCACAAAATGTTATTTACTAAAAGAACTTTTACCAAAAGAACTTATTTACCAAGAGAAGAATCACTTTTCCGATTTTCTCACTCGTTAGATCTATCTATACCGCTCGACGCTTCAAACCAGACTGAGATCAGCTTTGAAAATCTTTTTCTCCAGTTTTAGACTTGTTTATTTATATTTATATAAATCTCACTATACAGTACGAGGTATGCTCGCATACCGACCTTTCTTCTACAAACTCTCCTTATCGCTCTTTTCAAGTGGCGCCGAGAAGTGCTCAGACCGCCGTGAGCACGCTTCTCACGTTCTCTTCTGGCACAAAACCCGCTGACATTTTTTTATATAACTTTGTAATTTCACTATATTGTGATTTCACTTCTTGTGCAATTTGAAGAGAAAACTTCAGAGAAACATGCATGCCTCCAAAAGTTGCGCTGAAATAACTCAATTACCCGTAATCACTAATCAACTTTAATGTCCCTGAGAGAGGACAGCTGAGTGGTATGCCAGAATTACGATGTCCCCTGAGAGGGGACAGCAGATTTGGTTTCCTCGTACGGTGTGGATAGACTATGCAGCGTGCTGTAACTGCTCAGTTAGTTTTTGAACAGCTTGGTCTATTTGGCTTGGTGTGTTGAGTGAAATTGATAAGTTAATGTGGTTGTTTAAATAGTTTTTGAATGCGTTCCAGTCTGTGCGTGAATTATGGAGTATGGGGTTTTTTATTTGGTAAGGGTTGTAGCTGCTAGCGTCAGTATTAGTGAAAAGTGATCCGAAGACAAATCATAGTTATGCTCTATCTTGGTAACGTGGGCTGCAATGCCTTTTGTGACAAAAAAATATAGTAGATTAGGTATTTTGGCATTGTCCGTGGGCCAATACGTTGGTTTGCCCGAGCTAATAGGTTAATATCCGTTGGCTGTTATAGTTTTTAATAATTCCCTACCTTTCGGGTTTATTGTTCTTGACCCTCATTGTGGATGCTTGGCGTTACAATCGCCTCCAGCTATGAATTTGCCTCTAAGAGCATCGAAAAAGTGATTGAATTGCTCTTTTGAAATCAGGTGTCTCAGGTGTTTTGAAAATTGTTACTTGCATGTGCGGTTCTTTATATTTTTCTTTTTCTTCATGCGAAATCTTGCCTCTGATTATCATGATGCTGCCTCCACGTGCTCTATCACTAGGGTGTTGTGTGTGATACGTTTTATATCTGTAGATATTAAAATAATCTTTATCGGTAAAGTGAGTTTCAGATACTAATAGTAACATGTCAATTTTTTGTGAGCTAAGGAATGCTTCGATTTCTTGTTTGTGCTGGTTGTTATGAGAGTTTTTAATGAAAGTTGTTAGTAGATTAATAATTGTGCTGTTTTGGTTCATCAATTGAATAAACATTTTCAAATCTGTTAAGGAATTCAGTTATTATATTTTTGTTTTCATTCGCAGGGTCTATTTCTTGTGTGTTATGCTTGACCGCTTGCGAGTACGTTAGGTTTTCGCTTCTTGGTCGATGGGTGTGTCTATGTGGAGTCATACTTGTTGTTTGTTGCCTTCTGAGAGCATTGAAATCTAACCTTGATTTTTGTAGTTCTTTGTAGATGGTACACCCTTTGTAGTTCGCTGGGTGGGGACCGTTATACAATGCACACATGGGCGGAGTATTCTTACTTTTTTTACATTCACTTGATGGGTGACATTCACTTTGGTACAATAGGTTTTGGTGTGGCCGTAGGCTTGACATTTCATACACGGTATTATCCTTTTTTTTTCGTGGAGATTCTACCGTTATTTTAGTTCCCAGTAGGTGTTGAAGTTCATATATTTTTTTACTGGATTCATTTCGTTCCTGGTCTATGAAAGACATTGATAGTGGCTCTTTTGTTTTCCAACACCGTGTGTTGCTTATATTTCGGATGGCAAATCCTTTTTAGTTCTTCTTTAATGTCACTTGTAGGTATCGAAGGATGTGAAATTTTAATAACAACTCTATATGCTTTATCCTGTTTTAAGTGATATGTACGGACCAGCTTCCTGTATGCTCCTACAGGAGTTTGTATTTATTTTATTGTTGCCTTTATGCTATTTAGCATTGTTGAGGCATCACGGCGTCGTTAATTGTAGCGACGAATTATGACGTTATATGTGTGAACTGTATAAATGAAGGACCGGACTTTAGATCATAGGAAACTTATTTATTTAGCCTCTTACTATGTTACACCTTTTATCGGGAGGTCTTAGGTCCTCGAATTCTACTACAACTCTTTTGGTTCAAAAAATGTTTTCCTTCATTTTGACAATAACAAATCAGCGAGTCATTTCGAAAAAGGCGCCCTACCTTTGCGCCTTAGCGCATCTTTCTGGGTGGTTGCTGGTGTATGGAAGGTGGGAGCGACAGCAATGTTTTAGCAAAGACGGGAAAATTCCTCCAAGTGTGATTTCGGCGTGCTCACCGTTGTAAACTAATATCGGACTTACCCTTCGGAACTTTCTCTTTTTTTATGACACGTTTTGGTTATTGAGGCCGAGAGAAGCGAATCGTAAAGTTAAGCAATAAAGCATGCGTTCTCTCGGCAGGAAATTAATTTACGTCTAAATTGCATACCAGCTGTTAGCCAAAAAATCCTGAGCTCAAAAATAGACGGCTAGGCACGTCCGTGTCATAAAGAATATTAGTGCTGGGCACTAACAGATTCAATGCCTCGATTGTCGCGGTTTGTCGTTTTGTCGGTAACCGTAATTTTTTTTTCCATTCGTCTGTCATGAGATTTGTGTTTGAGAACGTGTAAATTAACCCTTTCGGTACTATCGCCGCCTATTGGCGGCATCCACCAAACATTCTCTGGGTCCTACCGCCGTCAATTGGCGGCATACGCTAAACGTTCTCTGGGTCCTACCGCCGCCAATTGGCGGCATCCAAGGAAAGTTATGTGGTCACCGATGATTGCCGCGGTCTGAATGAAAAGAAGTTTAGTGTCAATCACGCTCGAGATTTCTATGAATGCCGCAAAACATGTTTTTGCGGCTTACGCTGTCGTACAGTGCAACCACTCTCTCGGAAAACTTCCCCGTTCCACGAATGTATAACCGCGGCCAGGTCCTCGGTACCGAAAGGGTTAAAGTTCGGCATGGGATTGGTTGTTGATCGCGATCTATTACATATTGTTGCGAGTTTTGTCGGCTCCACGCGTTGCGCGTCGCGGAATTTTATTCACAGTTATACACTATGTACAATTACGCTCCAAATAGCGAATATAATACAGTTCTTCGTAACAAGATGCAAAGACACGAGTTGATCGCTCGGTGGTTCGATCTCAACTGTCGATTGTCCGTCGACACAACGATTCCGTGACAACCCCTATCTTCTGTTATTTCCTTAGAGGTTGTCCACTTCAGGGCAGCATCACATTATAGCGACTTGATTTGGACGATTCGCCGTAACAATATATTGTTGCTGTGGTCAAGAGTCCATTTGTCTGTCCATCGGAAGTGAAAGTTTTGTGTCGTAACGGTTGCGTGTCTGTCGTCGTTTGTTTTAGTCATTCTACCCTGTTGTGGTCGGTGGTCCTTGATGTTGCGTCGCGATGTAGTTTGGTATCATGTTTGTTTGGTATCGTTGCAGACACGAGACCGACCAGCGTTGCATACTTGCAGCGAATGACCCGGGTTCAAGCAATATTTGCATAATTTTAATTTGTTCACGACTGAATCTCGTTCGGTTACTTTCATGCTTAGAAATTTTGGACATGCGAATGCCGCTTGAGTTTCTGTATTGCAGACCTTACATGTTTCTGACGTGGTGGTTTCGAAGGTCCGTCGTCGCTGTGGTAAGGTGGGGGGGGGGCTTCGTCGCGCCTTGTTAGTCCAACGGTTGGTGTTCAATTGTACGGTCGATCGCGCTTCCTTGGTTTTTGCTGTGGTTGTCGCGATTGATTTGGACGTTTTGCAGCGATGTGACGCGTTTTGGAGGTGTTTGAATACTACTTCGTCGATATCCGGCATGCAAGTGACGGTGAGTGTGACTGCATGTGATTTACGAGATCACGGATTGAGTCTGCAGAATCATCTGGTATCGAAGGCGTGTTTATCAATAGTGAGGTATGCCTGAGTACGAGAGCGCGAGTATTGTCGTAGTCTTCGACCAATTGGTTCCACGTGGCCTTGTAGTTGTCCTCACTAATTGTGAGTGACTCGATCGCGCATACTGCTTCCCCGGTTAGGGATAGTCGCAAACAGCTCAATTTTTGGACATCCGAGAAACCTGGGTGAGCATGAATTATGTTTTTGAACGCGTCCATGAAGGTAGTCCACTTTTCAAGCCGACCGTCGATTTGTCTATCTATTTTATCTTATTTTATCTTTAATCTATTTTAGGTAAGTGGATTCCCAAGTTTGCCCCGGACATGGTAGGTGTGGGAGAATCAGTGGTGACTCGAGTGGTTCAGATGCTCTCCGTCGGATTTCGTTAATTTATCTAATAATACATCCGCGTTGGCGATGACTGTGTCATAATTTTCGGTAGTCGAATCTCGTTCGGCTTCGATCTCGTCAGACTTCTCATATTCGTTGAGCTTGTTCTGAACGTCGTTGAAGATCACGAATTGGGTTCGTATCCGTTTGACGCAATTTCGAAGTTTGGCGCTGTTTTTCCGCACACACACGATTGTTTCGAAATTACGCGGCTCCTGGCGACTCTATCAAGTGACAGGGATGGTAAAAAATTGATTTAGCAAAATGTAACGTAAACTATTTATTTTAATAACACTTAACCAAAAAATGGATTTTACAAATGACGAAGATTGTGTATGTTGTGAACGTTGTAGTTTGACTGCGATACTGTGAGTAGCTAACAGATTGGGGTAGTGTATAGACTGTTGAATCCCGGATGGAATGTGGTTATGTACTGTCTTGTTGGTTGAACTGGTGTCTCCGAGGTAACCTCGGAGTGGGTATGTATTAAAACATGGGACAAGCGGATTCGTCGATTGTAATATTTCGGAAGAAGTAAGGGAAACGGTCGTCTTGAATTGATTGGTTAACAGAAAGCGTAAAATGAAGGAAAATGACCACCCCAACTTCATGGTCACCGTAGGTAGTGCTCGTACCCTTGGGTGAGGCCCGCGAAGGATTCGCGTGTCCTAATGAGTGACCGTGGCAGATAATATAAGTCGTAAAGCGCCCCGACTCGATGGAACGTGTAATAAAAGAAAAGGAAAATTTTGTTACGGGCCTGACGTAAAATCGACAGCTGATGGCCAGCTGTGGGCTATGTTGAAGGAAAATATTGCACAATGAATTAAGGAACGGCCTCTTAGAAAAATTACCTGCCAGGGATGCATTGGGGTTGTCTGAAGATTGTGCTGTGATTGTGTGTGTTTATGACGGTAGTGACGGCTGTAAAGAATAGTTCCGTCCTGTAATGGAACAGGCGCGTTCGATGTCGGAATCGCGAAATTCACGTATGAATTTTGAGAGGTTGGTTAGTTGGATTTTGAAAATGCGTCGTTTGAGTTTTAGTTCTCGAACGATCGATTGATTCTCGTTGTCGCTTGCCATTGTATTAGAAGTCGCGGATGAGCGTTAATACGAGCGGGCGATGATTATGTGAAAGGAATCTGATTGGCAGTTCAGTAACAAGCCTACCTTGACTAGATCTCGGCTCCTGCGTGATGTCTCAAGAAACAGCAGGTGTTTTTGCACCCTTCCGGGGTTGTAAGGCCCGGATCTAGCGTTGAAGACGCGTTGACGCCGGTGTCGCCGATATATTACCCGCCAATTTAATATTGGGTAATCGGATTCTAATGGTAGAGCGGTGTTGCGCGTACAATGTTAATGGTATGTCTCGACCGTTGAAGACTGAGAGTGATTCGACTGTATGTCTGGACTGTTGGAGAAAAGAATGATTTTTTACTGTGGATATCGACTGTTGGAGATAGAGTACCTTTCGCGGCGAGGTTTTGAACTGAACTATATAGAACCTTTCATGGTGAGGTTTGGAATCGAAGTGTGTTTCGACCGCGATTGTCTTGTCGAACTCGAAAATTCGGCTGGGGATGTAAGCGTTTCTGTTTTCGGGGGTGAGGTGGATGCGTCGCTATCAGGAACGATAGAGGAGGAGAGTGGTTGTATCACAAACTGAAGTAGAAATCAAGACTTCATTTATGCCGGTCAACCGCGTAGCCTGCGTGACCGTTCCTTACTGCCTCTCAGACAGGACTGCCAAGACAAAACGCTTACAAACTAGCCATTCGCTCGTTGACGCATCCTCACGAACAAAGATCCTTTATTCATTCACGCAGCTCATTTTCACCCAAAGCTAGACCTAAACATTCACTTGACGCTATCGCACAGCACGCAACATAAACCATACGCTCGACGCTATCGCACATCCGACAGGCGACAGGCTGACGCCACGTCCCCGCCACAGGGGTTTCCTCGAGAACTTCTATTTCAGTATAAGAGAAGGGCACTGATTGGTTTTTGCCGAATTAAAATTGATTGGTATCAAGGGTGGGTATTGGTATACTCCGCGATATTAAACTATCTCTCGGATTGTAAGGCCGATTACGCTGAGCGACGGAATAGATTGGTATCGCCGTGACGTCTAATTAAATATGAACAGCTAGTTTTGTACAATAAAGAATATATTTACAAAATATATTTACAGAATCGATTTACTACAGTGATCACTATATCGAACTGCAGGAATGTTGTAATTGACCGATTTGGTTGCGAGTCTTGACCTTGAAGACTGAACTTGAAGTACTATGTGAAACATAGACTAAATAGTAGAATAAGTAGTAGAATAAGAGACAAATAGTAGAATAAGAGACGATACTGATGTACTGGCCACACACTTATGTACTGCTGACTCGTATACTGATCTAATGCGACTGATCTATGATTACTGATCTAATGAGCCTGAGACAAGTTTTCTGCCCTTTTTATAAGTTTCTCCGAAAGAAATCTTGAAATTGAATTGGTTGCTGGTGATGGTGAAAAGGAAGTCAGAAGGCCCGTGCCGCACAGTGACGTAGGTAGCGGGAAAAACCCGAGCGAGTGGCCGGCACGGCCCAATATAACGACCCTATCATAAACGGAAAAAACTGAAGTAAGGAAATCTCTTCAACACTTGTTGTAAACATAAAAAGATACAAACCCTAATCAATTTCAAGAGAAGCTGTGGGATAAAAATGACAATTTATAAGATTAGCCACGATTGCTTCGCATTCTACCCGTATTTGCTGAAGACGGAAAGCTTAGAAGCTAAATTAGTGAACTGTACTGTAAAGAATATTGAACAAAGCTGTAATGACGAACATATGTAGTTAGAGAATCGATGAAATAAGAGATACTCCAAAACTATTTTTGTACGTATGTTGACTTAAATATTTTTCAAATGTTAAAAAAATATTTTTAAAACATTACAAACATATTTGTAAAGTAATGTAAATAAACCATGTGACATAGAATTGGAAAAATAAAATGCGTTTTACGAAAAAAAAACTAAGTCCCTCCAGCGAGATTTGAACCCGAGCGTAGCAGCACCGAAATCCTACACCTTACCGACTACGCCAACCGATCAAGTTGTAATGAACGAAAACATTTCGGTATATATCCCGCATGGCGCGATTTTTTTGCTCCCTCAAATCGCATTTCCTAGGATAAAAAGTTGTTTACTTCAATGTAAAAACGTTTAAAATTGCTTAATTCATACTTTCGGTATACTCAACAAGTAGTAACTTGTGTTCCACAGCAAAAATACCGACCAAGTCGGTTTTCATTTTTTTTGACAATGTTGCAGTCGACTAAAAAATCTGAGAAAAATTGAGTAGACTGCTTGTGACAGTAGCTTATCTGGGAATTAATATAAAAATAGCAAGTATTTTAGTTTTCGAGAAATCTTCAATTTTCCGACTTTTTTTTGGTTTTTCATTTTTGACAATCACAGTTTGCAACTGAAAAATCTGAAAAAATTCTATAACATGCGGCTTGATATTCAAAAAAAGCTATATTTTTTTCAAAATTTTAGAAAGCCGTTTGTTTGCGCCGCGCGTTGGTGTTAAAGCACGACTATCGCCGGTTCCACCTCGAAGGGGGTGATCGAATGAAAGTGAGAGTGATGGCCGTCAAATGAGAAAGAAAACGGTGACGAATAATTTGTACTTTATTGTCACGGGTCGTTCACAACAAGAGTTACCGCTGAACTGGACTCGATATGATTAATAACGTCGCCCGGGAGAGTTAGACGGGCGCGGAGTAGTTATTAACTAGACAAACGAGAGGAGTAGAGCGCAACGGTAATAGACGAATAAGATCGACACGAAACTAAACTGATCTTATTCGAGTGCGTAGAGTGCCACGGAGAAAAGAGAACAAGATCGAACCGAAAGAACTAAACTGATCTTGAGCGGAGATGTGGGCAACTCTATTGAACAATGGTTAAGACAACTTTATAGTGCAAAGGTTTAGACAACTCTGTTCTACAAAGGTTAAGATAACTCTCATGAGTAAGAATTCGGCGCTCACGTCCTGGCGTCCGGGCCAGCGCGTGAGAGGGGTTTGCTGGATGGGGATTGGGCGAGATCGATCACGCGATCGATCGAGCGAGCGCGACAGTAACAGCCGTTGACACTAAGAATGACGAGGTGAACGCTATAGAAACAGATTTTGAACCTAGATACAAGGAGAACGCGACAAAAACAGACTTCGATGCTAAGAACGATGAGGTGAACGCGACAAAAACCGACGCCGAGGCGAAGAATGTAACAACGGGTCAGGGCCGACGCAACTTTCAACGGTGCCCGATTTTCCGCAAAATATCTTATGTTTAATCGGCGTTAACACCGTTAAAGGGGGCAAAATGCCGGAAAACCGCGAAATCTAATTTACTCTATAACTACCCTCACGGACAAGTTACAGGGTTAAAATTTTGCACAGATGAGTTTTTTTGGGTCAGCTATCGAACGGTATATGACTCATTGAAAAATCGCTAAGGGCAGTTTTGACCATCTTAATCGGCTAGGCCTTTTCAAGATTTAACCTAGAAGCTTCTACCTCCAAGATTTAACCTTTTTTTTTTACGTGGAGGAAATCTGCCAACCAGACACCCTCAGCCTGCCCGGGGGGAGCAGACTGAGGGTAGTGTGGGGTTCCTGACCGTCACCATCATAACCCTCGCCCCCGGT
>CM052153.1:15647317-15665975 GCA_028455555.1 Augochlorella aurata
TCGCAACCACAGTAAACTACGGCATAGTATACAAAGCAACAAATAAGAGCATGGAAGCATATTGTGACGCTGATTGGGCAGGAGATGTTGACGACCGAAAATCCTGTTCCGGGAATTTAGTAATTCTTGCTGGAGGACCCATTAGCTGGTCATCGAAAAAACAAAAATCCGTAGCAGCTTCAACGATGGAAGCTGAGTATATCGCGTTAGCCGAGGTGACCAGAGAGGTAATATACTTTAGACGACTAATGAGACACATGCATTTTGGCATTTACGTTAAAGGTCCTACCGTTGTACATTGTGATAACCAAAGCGCTATCAAATTAAGTTCAAATTCTATGTATCATAACAGGAGTAAACATATAGACATAAAGTATCATATTTCACGTCAGGCCCAAGAACAAAATACAATTAAAGTACAATACTTGCCGACTGCGTCTATGCGTGCCGATATATTGACGAAAGCACTAGCTAAGAATAAGCATGAAAATTGTATCGGTATGTTGTGTTTGAATGAACCATGCGTTAGAAAATAGGTGTTGTGTGCGTCGAGATTGTAAGAATGTTTATGACGGACACATCGATAGGGGGAGTGTTGGAAATCAGGCCTAAATTCGATAATCGATGTGCCCCTCCTATACCCACGACGCTTCGCGTCTTTCATTTGTTTTCCGATCGCGTGGCGTCCGCTCTTCTGCCTGTCCTCTCTTCTTGTTCAGGCCTCGCTGCGGTGAGCACGTGCGTGCGTAGTTATTACCAATTATATACATATCTAATAGAAAGCAACAATAATCCCCATCCTCAAACTAGGTAAAGACAAGAACAAAACTGATAGCTACTACCCCATTGCACTCACTTGCAGAATGTGTAAATGTTTGGAAAAATTCGTCAATACCAGACTACACTGGTTCTTTGAACACCATAATGTCTTACCACCTGCACAATGTGGATTCTGAAATCACCATCTACTTTAAACCACATAATCAACCTTGAAACTAGTATATGTGATGCCTTCGTTAATAATGAAAATCTCATAGCGATATGCTTAGACATTCAAAAGTCATACAATATGGTCTGGCATGCTAAAGTAATTAAAACACTAATTAATAAGGGAATATCCGGTCATCTATTATATTTTATTCAGAACTTACTAAAAGGAAGAATGATACAAGTCAGAGTACAAAGTGCACTATCTAAATCTACTATAATAGAAAATGGCATTCCTTAGGGATCAATTATCAGTGTTATCCTTTTCTTATTAGAAATTAATAATATTATCAACAACATAGTACTCCCTGTGAAGAGCCCTCTCTATGCTGTCGATTTCACATTCTTGCACAATGGTCGAAACACAGACGTGATACAGGAACTCCTTTAAGATGCTCTTCAGAATATTGAACTCTGGTCTGACCATTCTGATTTCATAATTTCACCACAAAAATTTGAATGCATTCTATTCACTTAAAGAAGAAATCCTCTAAAGCTCACCATAGATAATCTACACCTACAACTCACTGATCAGACATATTATAGACTACAGATGTATTACATATAACTCAGCGAAGCACTAGACCTTAACAACTCTTGATCCGATTGATAATATGGCCCTTAGAATGCTGCAGGGCTTTCTGTACTAGCCCAATTTACAGCATTTTGTACATTACCAAGGAATTGCCATTAGAGTATTGAAGAATACTCCTCAGCCTACGGTATATGATTGCAATTGCATCTATACCCAATAATTCTGTCTACAATAATGTTCTAAACAACCAGTTAACGCACAAATACACTAAGAGATCCAAGCTCCTACTGCCATTTTATCACAGGGCATATAAGTAGCTCCAAATCCAAACTCAACTACTCAATACTGCAACACGAAGGTGTATCAATCTTCCCCTTGGACCCTACACTATCTAAAAATAAACACAGAGCCCTTACTGTTCTAAGTTCGATTTTCTCAATTACGAATACGCAACGTCAATCCAACTCTACATAGACACATCCAAAACAGAAACACATATCAGCTTTGCAGTTGTCTCCCCGAATAATACCTTCAAATACAACATAGGACAAATATCAAATATCTTTACGGGAGAATGCTATGCCATTCATGAAACACTTAAGTTGTCCGTAATGAGCAATACAATAGAATTATTATATACAGTGACACACAAATCGCAATGTTAGCCACACAAAAAACCCCCGGTGACAATCCCATAGTAAAAGACAAATTAGAACTCCATTTGGAACTCCTTAACAACACCCAAATTATGCTTGTATGGATCCCTTCGCATGAAGAAATTCCAGGCAATAGAACTACAGACAAAGCCTCCAAAGAAGCACTTAGCATATCTCCATCAGATTCCATAACCATACCCTACTGTAACTCTCAAAAAGTAATAACATCTTGCATGAAACAAACCTGGAACCTCGAATAGAACTCTAAAAAACTAAATAAAGTAAATAATAGTTCTGACGACTTCTTTGATAATGGAATAGGAAGACCTGCCAACAGACGAGATCAAGTTGTATAAAACAGAATCCCGATCGGACATTTAAGAATTACACAGGAACACATTCTGAAGAAAATACTTCCAACATACTATGACATGTGTCAACACCCCTTAACCATCGAACACATTCTGCTTTTCTGTAAGAAATTCAAGGCCTCACAAAACCAGACAAAGGTTCTTAACACATTCAAAGAAATCTTCAGCAACACTGAAAACGTCAAAAATATCCTCAAATTCATCCAAAGCAACAAAACTCTATATGAATACATCTAGCACCTAACGTTTTGTGTCACTAATGACCTTACTGTCATACTGACGCGACTTTAAACCCTCAAATAAAAAAAGATCTTAAGCAATTACGATTCGAAATTTCCTTTTTAATAAAATGAAGCTTATAATTAGGACTTTATCAAGATATTTCTACCTACATTCCTTGAAAGAGTATTCCCTTGACATGTTGTACAGTAGCTTACAACGTGTGTTCGAGACTGTTATATCAATATTTTCAACTAAAACGGCATTTATAAAATGAGGTAACAAAAACCACAATGGCATTCAACAATGGCGAACAATGGCATTCGATGTCGAAGCATTAAAATCTAAAAGCCGGTTTCAGACGAACAGTTGCAGCAGATTTTCCGCCCCGTGGTCTGCAGCTCGCTTGTCACGACTCGGCAGTGCCGCACCTATATATGATCGGCACCGATAGAGACGTCCATTGGGGCACCTATTCTGTGTGAATAACGTTTGATTTCTTTTCTAACATTTAACAGTTCTATTTTTTGTCTTTTACATTTCTGTAAATATTCTTGATTACAAATCTTGAATAAAAAAATTATTAAATAAAAAATACTTTACGGTAGCTTAAATAACCTAGAAGCTTCAAATACCACATCAAATTTTACAGAGTTTTCAGAACATTCTTTAGTAATATTGTTATCTTTGGAAATGTTTCAAATCTTGCAAAATTACAGTAATTGTAGTTATATTGGACCACATAGGTACAACAGTACGAATTATCGATAATTCCGTAAAAGTGATAGATAAATCAATATGGGTTTATTTAGTTAAATACTGAATTTCAAACCATATCCGACAATATAATAATTAAGGGTATATTTTAACATGAAAGTTTTTCGCAATACGTTATTTTACGTTAACAGAAAATAAATATAAGAAGGGAGGTGGCCGATATATACGAAAATTATGGAGATCAGAAAGGTGTATGTATAACCGTCAAATAAAACATTAAAATCTTCTTGTGTATCGGATATACCACAGGTAATATTAAATTCTACATATTTCTTTTTACTTTCAATGCTTTTAAAAAGTTTAGAAACAAGAACTGTCAATGGAATTTTTCTTCGTTGAAATTGATTAAAAAATGCTTCATAGATCGGTGATTCATATTCACAGGAATATAATAAAAACTAAAGATAGAACAGTTAAATGTTAGAAACAAAAAATCTGACATTACTCGCACATAATAGGTAGCTCTACTGGATGCCTCTAGCGATGCTGATCACGCATATTTGCGACACTGCCGAGTCGAGACTAAGGCTGTCGGAACACTCGAATATTCGAGCGGCTCAAAATCTGCAGCGAGTCGGGCTCGATTTTCGAGCTCAGCTGAGTATGTACTTAGCAAAACCGAGCGGCTCGATACAATCGAGTAGTTTTTTTCGTATGTTTTTCTGGCAGATAGGATGTAATGTATACTAATAAGAGTCTAGAACTTTTATAATCTCTCTTGAGAATGTTATGTATTAAGAATAAAAGAATTAAAATAAAGAAAACAAAAATGACAAAAAATAGAAAAGTATGCTGTAGAAGATGATAAAATAAAGTATATGTTATGTGTATTATTGATACACACACATAAAAAGAGGCATTATTAGTATTGTTAAAGTAATTGTAAATTGTAATATGTACAATATGTTTGTTGTCACGAAGTACAGTTTATTCGGATCACTCAAGACGCTCGATCATAATGAGCCGCTTGAAATGTTCCCTCCGAACTGCTCGTTTACTTTCAAACCGCTCGATTTTTGTTTGAGCTACTCGATTCTTTTGAGCCCAGTAATATCATTCTCGTGTTTTGCGAGTACTCGAAAAGCTTTAGTCGAGACAAGCGACTAGCAGGTCACGCAGTGACAAAACGATGTGCACGCGTTGTGTCAGGGTACATAAAGGGTGTCCCAAACTAACCTGCAATCGGCAAATGACGGATTCCTAAGGCCATTTGAAACAACTTCTTTCTTTACAAAAATTTTCTCCGAGGCATCTTTAACGAGTTATTAATGAAAAACGAAGAAGTTACTTCAAATGATCTCAGGAACTCCTCATTTTCCGATTGCGAGTGACTTTTGGAACACTTTACATATTTTCTTGATCTGCACGAATTTAAAAATGCTTCGAGACGTTTTTTTCTACATAGTTACTTCTTCACATATGTTTACAGAATTAGATGCTTTGGTCAATTTTTGTGTTAGATAAACAACTTCTCTTAAATATGCAAAAATATTGCATAGGAAATATGTACTTTGGTATTTTTTCAGATATCGACGGTCGTTTAATATTATTTAGAAGCATAAAATGATTTTTAACGTTTGTAGTTTTTGTGCAATACTTTGTTTTTGTTACGAATCGCACGCTCCCAACGTTTGGGAAGTGACGCTCTATGAAAATCACCCAGTGCTTATTAGATGGCAGAAAAAAACTTCTGATTTTGTTGTGACGGCAACACCGAAGGGCGAACGTGCCTAACCATAAGCGATAGATCGGCAATAGAAAAAAGCATCTCCACGACTCCGAATGACGAAATTAATTTACGACCATCGCACTTCAACCCAACGAACAGACAACACGTGCGACAGACCCACCGAAACGTTACACAGATAACCATTCATAGATTATACCGTTGACGAACGAAGATACAAACGAACGAACGATACAAACCAGAACACTTTCGAACAGTTTCCCACACCTCATTCCAAATTCCTTCAAACACACACACCTCCAATCAAAAACGCTTCTTTTCCTCCACCAAAAACTACCCTCCACCAATCAAAAGAAAACCGAGGTGACAACAGATAGAACACGACGAGGCAAAGACAGAACTAAACGAGAACTCAACGAAATCGTGTAAAACGAACATCCAGAAATCGCTCAGAACATTATCGAACTTAGACAGAAATCGCATAGAACGCATACAAATCGCTAACACCATAATTGTACGGTGTTATATCAATAAAGTGTGAATAGAAGCAACCAAGCGTCTTCATCACTTAAACATTGTACTAGCATAACACGTATACATATTTGTTAAACGGTGTTATCAATCAGAGCTGTTACTTTATTAATATTGGATTATCTTTATCGATATCGATAAAATTATCGAGCTGTAAATGCGATTAATGCATATTGTTTTATAACAATGACAACGCTGGATTTATTTAATCTTCCTACGATTTCTATTATAATATATGTTTGAATAAATAAATTTATCTACAAATTTCTTCTAGAAACTTTTATATACTAAAACTTTATAAGAAATATTTTATGAGGTCAGGAATTATAAAAGACCAAAGATCATTGGTAGTTTCAGTGGCTTAGTAATATGCTAGTAAACATCCTAGCGAAATTCAGATTGTTCAAATATATTGCGATAAAAATGAATTTAGTAACTTATTCAAAAATTAGTGTTACCCATTGGTGAAGAATGCGTTAATAATATTATTTCACTTGTCATCGCTGATATAATTCTATCGAGTTTGATCAACGCATTTCGACATCAATATCAAGGGTGATAATATTGAAACATGAAGAAGTAATATAAAACACTGCCATGTAGCAAGATACGAATTAAAGGGTTGAATTAGTATTGAACATTTGTAATGGTTCTGTTTAATCGGATCGTCTTGGATGTCATTTCAGCAATGGTGTTTCGTAATTTCCTTCGAGTAAAATTTTCCCATATTTTTAAACTTGCAAATTTCTTGTAGATAAACAGTTAGATATCTTATTTTAATCTTGTGGTCTAGCCACAGAAAATGGTTTCACACAATATTTACATGTTTCTACTGATATTATGCTGAGACAGAATCAATGATAGCATTACAATAAAAGTAAATATACTAACGCAAAAGATAAAAGCACAGAAGATTTGGTTGACAGTGTCTTACATATAATATTTATTTTGTTTACCTTTTCAACTACATATCAAGAATCAAATTAATACAAAAACGTTATTAGCCTTATTAACCATTGGACTAAGGAATAGTCAAAAATAATGTTTAATGCATTTCGCATAAAATATTCTTAATATATATTAAAAATGTTTTCTAAATATATCTGGTTTTTTACATTGTTTCTATGAATATAGAAATGTTTAATATTATATATTTTCATAAATTTAAAAAAACGTAAAAAATTCAATTTTGTATTTTTTAATTAATATCTTCATTTAAAAAAGATTTATAAAAAATTAATAACAATTTCATTTCATTAATGTAAAACTGATGTCTAACAAACTTAAATTTAAACCATGCAATTTTCTAATTTTGTTACCCTGTTGTCTTCTACGAAAATTCTGAGAAAAATACATATTCATAAGCATAACAAGGTACTATTAGGGTAAAAATCTGATTGCGATGCCTCGACTGCTTCATTCCGAAATTATTATTTCAAAGTTTTCTGAGTTGTTTAAAAATTGATTTTGCAACTAAAAGTTCTGAAAAAATGATGATCTTTGTAGCCCGTGAGGTAGAAGATTCGTGAATTTTTACAAAAGTTTCCATTGAATAGAACAGAAGAAATAGCATATCATCTGTAAATCCGATTACACCCTACAACTACCCTCGTGGTGGGGAGTAAAGACTTAAACATTGACAAAAAGGTCTTCAATTAATGGCTTATCGAAAAATCTAAGCAAAAGTTTTGGTTAGGGGGCCGCACTTGATGGATCGGAGCAGAGTAGTCAAGAAAATTAATTACGCAAGGTGACACATGCGCAGGGAGTTCCGCACAGTGGCGAGGGGCGTCTACTGGGTGTAAACATTGTAATTCCAAACTACAATGTCATTGCGACGCACAAGAACACAATCTCGCGGGACAAAAATGTAAAATCCAAATATTCTCGTATAACGATATTAGTTTTTGTCAAATTATTATGTGCTTATGTATACGTACATGTTATATAGTAAGAGAATGTCAACCATTTTTTAGATGATGCTCAATTATTTTCAATTTCAAGTTAACATATCTTAAAAACGGCACAAAATATCCTGAAGTTGAAATAGTTTCTAATTTGCTGTTTGTTATATTACAAAAATCTGAAAAGTTATTGTGTTTCGGATTGCAACGAACAGTTTTATACGCTTCGTTTTGCTGCACATAAATCACGTACGAAATATTAATATATTAATATATTTCAAATTTTTCGTTACAAAGCGAAACTGTTTCAGATTCTTACAATATAACAACCGACAAATTAAAATCTATTTAAATCTCAGGATATTTTGTGCTGTTTTTGAGATATGTTAACTTGAAGCTGAAAATAATTGAGCTTCAGCTACAAAATGATTGATATTCTCTGTACGAGAATATTTGGATATTCTTCTTTATACGAGAATATTTGGATATTCTTCTTTATACGAGAATATTTGGATATTCTTCTTTATACGAGAATATTTGGATTTTATATTTTTGTCCCGCGTGATCGGCGTGGCCGTCGCGACGCATAGCATCTGTTCGTAGTTCAGAATTGTAATGTTCGCCCAGTAGATGCGCCACGTCGCTGTGCGGGACTCCATGCGTATGCGTCGCCTTACGTAATTAATTTTCTTGACTGCTTTTTGACTGGTTCAGATTCGGTCTGCATAAATGACAAGCGAAAGATTCGGTTTCTAAGTCCGGTCCCTCGATCTATCCGATCGGTTGATTCCATTTTCTCTTACACAATCTTCAATAATTAGTTTGTTATAATTTAATTTATATTAAATGAAAAAATAGTGTAAAATTTCATATCTTCAATAATTAGTTATGAAATTTTACACTATCTTTTCATTTAATATAAATTTTATTTACAAAGAGGTGAATATGATATGCAAAAGTGTTAATTTTCTTTTTGCAAAATGTAAATTTGTTTTGCAGATTGTATATGATCTATAAAAGGATTAATTTCGAGAGAAATTTTATATTCCATTTAAAACATCGAAGGTTATTTATGTTTCTGCGAAAATTCTGTAAAAAAGGAATTCAATATTTTCATTGTGTTTTAAAGAATCAGCTCGTAACACTTCATTTGGTGCATCCTGTACAGTAATGTGAGAGTAGTATAATGTAGGTAACAGTATACGCTCGGCAACTCCCCTTTACATTTCAAACTATTAGTATGATTGCGGATGTATTATAAGTTGTTTCACTTAGCCCTTTGGCTGCAAAGTAATCCAGTCAGTTGCGATCTGTGTGAACGGAATATTTTTTCACGGCTAATGTACTCTATCGACTTTCGATTAATAACATGTACAACGTATAATTAAGTTGTGACTAGAATTCGTGAGTTACATCTGGTTAAATACACCTGGTTGAAACAGCTGATATTACGTCAGACGTACATATGAATCCGTAACTATTGAAAAGAAATTGAATTCAACTGTTTCGAAAATTTTCAATCAGATTTTTATCCGATATTAAGAATTGTTTAATTATTTTCGCCCTGTCTGTGATATGTGAGGCTAAGTAATTGTCAGATTTATTGCTAATGAAACCAATGGCTTAGGGTAGCAATTAGACTGCGAATTTAATGCGTTCATGATCAAAATGACTAGATAAAGTACCAAAGTGTAAACATGTTATAAATATTTAAGCATATTGCTATTTCTTCTTCAATTTTCTAAACTTATTCAAAGAAGAAATACATTGTTGTTTAATTTCTATTTCTTACAAACGAGTTGCAAACTTTTTATTTGGTACAAAGATCCGCAGTTTGGTTGCGATAATCTGTAGTATTTTTGTGATGTCAATGTCAGTTGCATTTGATAAGATAAAAATGATCAATAAATTGGTACAATATATTCATTACTGTTACGATACGAAACTGTGTATTTCGGAAACTGAAGGTGTATAGCAATAACAATTTAAGAGCGTTAACCATTGTAAATAATATGCCACTGTTTTTTTATCGCGACACCAATGTGAGGTAAGTCCATTTTACTTAATTATACGTTCAAAAGTATACAGAACCTGTTCCGCATTTTCAGTTGTATTATAAATGAGGCGTTCGATGGAGAAATGTCACCTGCACTAAAATATTGCTTAGAAAAATCGGTTTAAAACTTTTCATTATAGCGTGTATCATTATATGTATATATAATTAATTTTTGAAAAATGTAACATATAACAATAGGGAACTATTTTTGTATCGGATTCCCGAAAGTAATTAAGGACTGTAAATTTTATTTGATCATGCCTCGTGACACTAATTTTCGTAGCACATCGTCGCAAAAGAAACTTCATTTATTTTTACCTCTGTGTCAGAATGAGGTGTACAATTTTTTATTCGAAGATATTTCAAGTTCCTCGATTCTTCCGACTTAAAAATCAATGTTCCTTTTCCCCAATTGTCTTCTTTCCTGATAGATTCGGTATTTGCCACGTATTCCATATTCCTTCTCTGACACAAAATCCACAACGAAAGAACAACATGTCACAACGCACGGCCACTGTTGATTGACAAATGATTCTCGAGCAAACTACTCGACGAAACAGCATCTAGCTAGTATAAGCAATGCAAACGTAACATGTTCTACAAGCTCTTTTACATTAATGGCCTCTTCCATCGGCGAAGCATATGGTACCAGCTAATAACGCTTTGAACAGGAAAATTCTAAATAATTTCAATAACAAGTAATACCTTTTGAAATTTGAAAAATAGACAATGAAAACACATTTCGTATTTACATTATTTTTCCGATTCTTTCGGTGACAGTAAATGATAAACAATAATAATAACAGAATGTATGAATCTATATGATTATTAGTTCTTTGGATTTCTATTGTTTTTTTTTGAAGTTCAACAAAAATTTCGTCACTGTTTAACAACGTCTACAACAAAAACGAAGAGCTAAAACAGACTACAATAACAAACCACATCAAGTTTGAAATTTACAAATAAAAATGTAAAGAATTTTCCGCAAAGGGTAAAAATCCTGTTTCGGTTGTACGCTGTTATCACAATTTTCTCACATTTATGTTCGCGTATATCTACGTCACAATCTGTGCAGAACAAATGACCGAAGTATGCACGCGAAAAAATATAATAACGACTCACCTCTTCCTGAGAGTAATTGTCACACATGCCAGCGAGACCTTTCTCGTTAACCGATATCCAATAATTGAAAGATCTGGCCAATGCAAGTATGAGCATCTCCGCCCGACGTCTTATCTCGTTCGAACCGTTTTGCGTTGTTATCGCCCCCAATTACTGCCAAAGCGCATAGGATAGATTTTTACTGCGATATCATTTTCAATCCTCGCGGAAAGTGTTCCGAGCCGAACGATGACATCGTTACGATGCATAGTTGCGGGTAGCTTGTCGGGTCCTTGAAAATAATTTGCTGGATTTCCGTGGAGCCGTTGTTATAGCTGGATTTCATACGACCGAATTTCGGTTCCCAGCGAATCACGAAACTCGCGATCACATTTGCCAGGTTTTCAGGTCTTTTCCACAGGTTTCCACGTTTTTCCTAATCTAAACCGCACGAATTTTGCTTTTGAAATGAGTCACGTTTGCCTGCTTTTCATGAAATCGATAATTTGTCGATTAGATATGTGGTATCATATTTTTCGCGCAAACCGCGACATTTTTACCAAACTTTTTAACACCTCGATGAAACGCAGATCGGTTTTCGAGGAAGACTTTTCCCTGAAAGCTGTATCGCGTGCTTTTTATCGAATCTATCCGAGCTCGGGTGCCCTATTTACCGACAGAACTGGGTGACCGGGGGTGGTTTTTCGATTTCGACGCTGTTCAACATCAGGAAGGCCGCGATTCCACGCGGTTTGAAGGAACTACACCATTGGTCCGATGCATTTTATTGGAGAAACAACCCGGATGTGGTTTCTGTTGCAGGCGCGATAAGGTTGGCTGCTCGAACATGCCATCCCATTTCTGTGCCGCCCAAACAGGTCAGATTTGACGCACTCTCGCGTCATCAGTTCCGTTATTGGACTA
Organism: Augochlorella aurata; assembly: GCA_028455555.1. Taxonomy (NCBI): domain Eukaryota; kingdom Metazoa; phylum Arthropoda; class Insecta; order Hymenoptera; family Halictidae; genus Augochlorella; species Augochlorella aurata. The sequence continues at coordinate 15,659,066 of CM052153.1, forward strand.
TCGCACGAAATGCTGCGCCGAAGGGTCGTAGACACTTCGAAGACGATGCGTCGATTTTCTTTCGGAGTTTCACAGAGCCGTGGAAAACCACGAGGTTCACGAAACAGTGATCGGATGCATCATTGAGCATACAAGATTTTCGATACGACCAACAGCATTCACCATTGTCACATGTCTCACAATCGCCGGTGCACCTTCGCGACGTTTCTCCGCTCGGCGAACGCGTCAGCTTGCTGGTTTCGCGGTATCTGCTCGCAGAGATTCAAACGACGACGCGGTCAATTCAATTCGGCGATGAGACAATGATGGACCTTCCTGTCGTATTTGGGCCGGTTCCAGTGTCAAGCCGACGGATCACAGGACCCAGCACTGAACGTCGGCCAACGTTTATCTGGCTGTCCAGGCTTCCTTTCCTCGTGTTATCCGCGTAGCTACGTGGGTACCGGACATTTCCGATCCCCGGAAGACGTTTGAGGCGTTGCCGAGGCCGGGATTCAAGTGAAATGCATACATGCCCGTTGGCAGCGAGGAAACGAGAGGAGAGACGAGAATCTGGTCGATAGGCGTGCGCTCGCGCACCTCCACGACGTGTCGGGGGAGTTAAGTGCAATTGGCGTTTTCCTCTCGGCGTGGTCCAGAAGCAAAACATATACTGTCTGTTAGTGATCGGGCACTCACCAAACTGTTCCACGCTTTCATCGCGAAGACGATATTTGTTGTTCTAGAAAATAGACGAGGGGATTATGACAGGTAGGAGGTGGCGGGATAAAAAGGGAATTTTCGTTTCGCAAGCAGAATCATCGGAATTATAAATCGCTTTATCGAAAAGAGTATTCAATACTCGAAAACTTTGACGGCTTTTTTTCAAAATGGACCTTGGTTTTTGAGAAAAATCAATTTATAGTTTCTAGTTTCTATAGTTTCTACAGCTGGGGAGCGACGCTACAGTAGCAGCTTAACAATAAAGCGCTTCTTTAACTATTTATTATGAGCAAATAAGTAAATAAATAGGAAATTCGCTTCTGAGACGTTTTTATACATATTGTCAAGAACGCGAAAGAAATTTTGTTTTTTCGAAATATCGCTGGCAATGTAGTCGATTTGTAGCATGTGTTTTCTTTCGGAGTTCGCAGCATAAGTGTCAATTCTTCTTTTACGAAGAATACTTCTTATAAGTGTCAATTCTTCTTTTACGAAGAATACTTCTTATAAGTACCAATTCTTCTTCTTCTTTACAATTGGTTAAATTCTTCTAGTGATTTAAAGATGGAAAACGAAAAGATTTTGCATTTTTATTTTTGCAGAAATAAAAGCGCTCTAAATTAAAGAGTGATGCAGAGATAATTCAGAAAGCTTTGTGAAAGAGATTTTTGACTTACCGATGATAGTTATTCTGGCGTCTACGTCAATATAATGATCAAGAATCTCCAATCTAATGGAAAAAGATCGCTGATTTGCAACTGTTTTCTATTGAAAATTCCAATATTACTTTTTGACCAATCCAAACTTATGCAAAGAATACATAAATATTATAAAGTATAGGGTATTTGATTAATATATAAACAAATAAAACTGATACATATCGTTAAAATATATTGCTTATAGTAATTGATTAAAGTTAAATCATTACTAGTCGATCTTTTTAATTCAACTCGGAAAGCATAAGATATGAAAGGCGGTTGTATTATAAAGATGAAAGCGTTCATATAAAAACGTTAGCAACAAATTAATTTACGATTAATATAATTGATTTACGTAATCAATAGAGTTAGATAACCAACAAATATGATACATTTTTTACGTTTATACGGAAAGAAAGTATCGTTACGTTATGTACGAAGTCACCGTGTTCATGATTCAAAACAAATAGCCATATCTTGAATGATATCGGATGGCAGTCTCAATAATATGATTGCACTTGACACAAATCAATGAACAGGTTAAGAATCTCGACAAGCATTTACACAGTAGAGTTATGCACATGTATACCGTCGGTGTAAAAAGGCATTCGTATACTGCTTAAAACAGATTAACTTATTTATTAATTAAGCAAAGCGATCTCAATTTTTTGGGTTGTAGGAGGGACTAGTTTGCTAGACAATGGCAAAAAAATTGTTTTAAGAAATTGCAATTGGCTAGAATGATGAAGACGTTAAAACATGATGTTTTCTCAACATTTTTATCTGGGTGTACAATGGAAATTTAGAAAATGTTGGTAGATTCGTTGACGTTGTTATTAGCTGTTAACATTTAAAACAATTTAATTTAGCATTTAGATAGCAGCTTTCCACGAATTTCAACCAAAACGAGTAGTAACAGAGAGGGACTATAGTATAGTTATATTACGTAAACTCAACACTATAACGCGGGAAGTAACTGCAGGGACAATTAGACTATCCGTAGAATAGGCCAATTGTACCGAGCTTCGTAGTATTACTTCACTAGATACAACTCGTAAGCTATCTGTACGCCAAGTTGGTTCTAGGATCGGACAGAATAACGATACACTTAGCTTGTGGTGAAAATGTAGACTCCTTTATTTCTGATGAACAGCGGTATTTATATCGTTGTCTAGGCTATGGGGTGTGGTTATTCCATTTATGGGGTTAGCGTCCAAAATAGGGATAATTTCTTCTATGACGTGTCGTCTTATTCTTATCTTGTTTTCGAAGGTGATAGCTGAAAACTATTGTAGGGTTCTTTTCCGAGTATGAAAGGCAGAATGTTCGAGGGCGAGTGTTGTAAATGCTAAATTAATGGAACAGATGATGACAGAGTGTTTGGGCAGCTTCGAGTGACCTGAGTTTATTGCTTAGAATCCTCGAAGCCTTGCGTGGCCGAAAGATAGAGCGTGAGTGAGTGAAAAGGAAATAAATAAAGGTGTGGCGACTACTTCCGCTACCTGCCAGTAGATGGATCCCTTTCCCGCAAGTTACCTGACATTCCCGATTCCTATATATATACCGTCACGAACCATTCCTCTATCACCACCGCGTCTGAGACAGGGGCCGCTAGTTAGCCTTACTGACGAGTTCTCTAGCGGGCCTCGGACGAAACGCTCCCTTTTCCTTTTTCTCGCTTCCTTCTTTCCCTCCTACGTCTCACACCCAAATCAACGTCCCACAAAGGAATAGAGAGAATGAGTAAGAATTTTGAGATAGCGAGTGAGACAGAGTGAAAGAGAATGAATGCAAGAGAGAGAGAGAGAGAGAGAGAGAATAGCAGGATAATGTGAAAAAAGGCTGGTAAGGGTGGAAGAACCGACGGGTAAAATCGGGGCAGTCGAAGGAGAACCGTCATCGTTGTTGAAGTCGTTCTTGAAGTCCTTGTTGTTGTCGTTGTTGTTGCCGTTGTTGTTGCCGTAGTTGTTACCATTGTCATTGTGGATTATCGATAATAAACTATCCCTGTTATTGTTATTTGAAGTTGTTCGTGTTGTTTTCGTATTACCACGGAGTCTCGTGGGATTTACGAACCTTAATTCCTACACTATGTGTCACAGTCTAGTGTATATGGTTTGATATTGTGATAGCTGGTCCTGAGGATAAGTTGGCGAAATGGGTCATGATGTGGCCGAAGGTATGACTACTGCTACAAGGGTTTGTTGGTCCGGTGCGTCTCATGTGGTGTCGGGGGAGGCGAGGATGTGGATATTGAGAAGTGCCTACGAGTGATGGAGGCAAGGAGAAAAATCTATGGAAAGGCACACACACTCATTCCCATTCCTAAAGTTCACTCTATTTTTCCCCCACCACAGTGAACTCTTATCTGATATGCCTGAACGCAACACGACTTATCTTTCTACCGCTGTTACTAATAACCTTAGCATTAAATATCTCAAAAACTATAAACTACCTGCACTCAAAACCGGGTATCATTGCATTGAGTTTTATAAGATCTACCACTATTTTTACTACCACTTTTTTTTACTTCGTGACAGTGATAATTTTAAGAAAAACGCTGTTTATCCTTATTTCAGAATGTCTGTAGAATATTTACTAATTTTTCGGACCCGAAGTAATAAGTAGTTATCCGTGACAGCCATTTTAATTTTCTGGTGTGCATAATATCTCATATGTACGTTATTATACTATATGAAATTTGTATGAGGTGTGCATAGCGAATATTAACAATAAATAAATAATTCGCAAAGCTATTTGTTTGCGCCGCGCGTTGGTGTTAAAGGCACGACTATCGCCGGTTCCACCTCGAAGGGGGTGATCGAATGAAAGTGAGAGTGAAGGCCGTCGAGTGATAAAGAAGACGGTGACGAATAAATGGTACTTTATTGTCACGGGTCGTTCTCAACAAGATTTACCGCTGAACTGACTCGAGATGATTAATAACGTCGCCCGGGAGAGTTAGACGGGCGCGGAATAGTTATTAACTAGACAAACGATAGGAGTAGAGCGCAACGGTAAGAGACGAATAGGATCGATACGAAACTAAACTGATCTTATTCGAGTGAATAGAGTGCCACGGAGAAAAGAGAACAAGATCGAACCGAAAGAACTAAACTGATCTTGAGCGGAGATGTGGGCAACTCTATGATACAATGATTTAGACAACTCTGTTCTACAAAGGTTAAGATAACTCTGATCAGTAAGAATTCGGCGCTCACGTCCTGTCGTCCGGGCCAGCGCGTGAGAGGGGTTTGCTGGATGGGGATTGGGCGCGATCGATCACGCGATCGATCGAGCGAGCGCGACAGTAACAGCCGTTGACAATAAGAATGACGAGGTGAACGCTATAGAAACAGATTTTGAAGCTAGATACAAGGAGAACGCGACAAAAACAGACTTCGATGCTAAGAATGTAACAACGGGTCAGGGCCGACGCAACTTTCAACGGTGCCCAATTTTCCGCAAAATATCTTATGTTTAATCGGCGTTAACACTATTTTATTGATAAATAACTCCGTTAAAGAACGTAAAGTATTCGTTTTTTTGAGAAATGTAAAAAATATTATTAATAAGAAACTCACTCATTTAGTTGTAAATCCACTTTATGATCGGAAATATGTCAGGAGAATAGTGCATTGAACCGTACAATGTATGATGAACTGCGCTGCGCATCTGGTCTGTATACGACGGTGAGGAACAGAATGTTAACTCTAGGCAGGTTATTCTAACGTTCACTTCCACTGCACTATCACTAAACACTCATCACTTATTCAGCAATAATTGGGGGTGAACGTTCCTGGGTTAGTAGATGTAGTCTACGAGTAGTAGACTGTTGGTTTCATGCATTTATGACAAAATTTATGGGTAAAGTGCACAACAATTTTTATATTATTTTCAAATTTATTAAAATTATTAACAATAATTTTGTATTTACCTTCTGTTTCTTGTAATTGATGTAAAAATTTCTCATTTCGCAGTCTTTCTATCACTGATACAATTACATTTATCTATTTTCGTGTAATTTTGAGCCCCAAGATCAACACACCCGTGATCTTATTTTAAATTGTACAATATGAATTTTCATCGTAGAAGAACTGCAATTTCAACTTCAAGTTCAAATCGTTTACGATTAAATCTTGGAATGATGAAAATACAGATTATGCTCACGCGCCGCTGTCAATGTACTGCAATTCTTGTGTTCTGGGGTGCCGTAAAGAAGGTTCGCGCACTTGTTGCTGAAGTCGTCGTACGCCATTTGTATTTTTCCCATTATACAATAAAACACCGAACCACTCAGGATTCTAAAACATAAGCTGATTCTTGTAAAATATCTTTTAAGTACTTCCTCTACAGGTAAGTGAACACAGTTTATTAGCTGTGCGAATATTCAGTGGGTCATAAGAATATTCAACGAAGCTTGTCTTTTAAAATTGAACCAAATGGCTTTTCTTGTTAGATTGTTAGGTCTAATTTACTAGGTAATATGTAATAAAATTTTTACAACAAAAAGGAAGATAAAAAATTAGAAATTTTCAAACCTTTTATATGAGGTCCTTCGAAAATTTAAATAATGCGTTTTACATCTTCAGTGCTTCTCGCTTGTCTATGCGTCAAACGATTTCAATGATTTTTATCATCCGAATTACACTAGTTTACAAAATTAAAATTAAATTTTTATCATGAGGTTGCTGATATTTAATCGTGATAACAAATTGTACAACAATTGTTCTGAGCTCATTTTAATAAAGCGCAAAACATCTAATTTAATCATCCTCAGTTAGTCTTTTCAAATACGTTACCTAACCATGTGGGATTCAAATAGCTCTGTTGACATCAAATAATTTGTCTTAGAACTACAATCATCAAATTAATTTATTTCGAAGATTTAATACCATACATGCGTGTTTCACCTGAACTCGTGACATTTCTTATTACGGTCGACCGGATTAAAATAAAACAAGGGTTGCGATAGTTGACACGCTACCACCCTACTGACCTCGCCTGCTTCCGAAAATTCTTATTATGGAAATAGGCTCGAAGGTGCATTTAAACAAGTAAGAAAGAACGTTTATAACGTTTAAAGCCGTCTGAGTGCATCATTAGCTATTCAATGGCTTTTTTAATCGACCATTTCAACCATTGTATGACATCAGTATTTACTACTGTGCGCTACGTTGATATAATTTTACTTTAAATTAGACCTAAGATCAATTTTAATTTAAAGTGGAGAAAAAAATAATTTAGTTTTAATTAGAAGAAAATAAAATGAAAAGTTAAAGTTGAAATAAAAGGGAGTACACACTTACAATTACGTATTGTTCATGTTACGAGCTAAGCGTGCGTGACCGAGGATTCGTTTTTCCTCTTTAATTGGTCGGTTAGGGGAATAGGATTTTTAAGAATTGTGGACGAGCCGACGTTTGTTTCACCGTCGGGACCCACAATGAGAGGAGAGTGTGGACGAGCCGGTGTTTGTTTCTCCACCGGGACCCACAGGAAGGTAACTC
>CM052153.1:15669268-15683193 GCA_028455555.1 Augochlorella aurata
GGTAATTCTAGGTTTAGATGACCTACGCTTTCGTATTTCACGCTTATCACTATTTATATCTGTGTCTAACCCTAATTCTAATAATTTCTGAGAAATTTTTACATCTAAGTTTATGTCTGCCTCCACATCTGTATCAGAATCGTAAGAGTCAGTATCTATTATATCGTAGAATACGTCGTCATCAGAGCCCGTGGCCTCATCTCATTTCTGAGGCTGTTTTGGTGAGTGTCCTGGCACCTGTACTGTAGATTTGACTACAGTTTCTTTTTCCATTCTTTGTAATTTAATTGCAGCAAAGGTCTTCTGCTCAGAATTAATTAACTCTGTCATATTCTCAAATGAGAAATCAGCTGGCACTCCACCAGTGGCATATCTGCAAATTATCCTAATACGCTCTCTATTGGGTACGTGACCCTTTGCCATGTATTGTTTAATTATTTTAACTACAATTGACTTTTTCAGACTTTCATCCTTAACGTTTTTCGTAGCTGAAACTGCAGCACATATTGCAAAATCAATGTTTGACTTAGATAGATAATGTCCACCACCTTGAGTGCTTTGATTTATTGTGTTAATCAATTCCACCATATTCAAAGAAAGTTCTTTAGCTAATGCATCTAAGTCTTCTTTGCAGAAGCTGGACTTCGGTTCAACCCGTCGAAGTGCGCAACCCTGCACCAGGACTGCAGGTTGCGTTTGTTGAGTCTCGTCCGGTAGATGTTCTCCTTCGAACTTGTTCCGTTGTCTCGATGTGGTTTATGCGAGGTGGAAGCTTGCCTGCTTGTCGTGATTGAAAATTTCGGTACTGTAGCAGTTGTCTTTGTTGTGTCCTGTTTTTTTTTGCAAAAATCACAGGACAGAGTTCTGGCTTTATCATAGGATTCCTTTTGGATGGGAACGAATGTCTGAAGCTTCTGAAAAGGTTTGGGAGGAGGAGGTTTGTGGAAAGTTGGTTGATTGAATCTCCCTCGGTTAGATCTGTCTCTGTTCCATAGTTCTAGGTCAGTAGCGATGGTTTGAGCTTCGTTGAGGGTTTTCGATTTCGCGGTGATGACGAGCGGACCAATGTCTTTGTGTAAATTCATCGTGTAAGTACGGATAGCTTCTTCTTCTTCGGCTAATGCTACTCGTGTTGCAGTAGTGTTAGCTTGTTTGTTTTGAATGGCGTATTGCAGCTCGTTCAGTGCTTGTCGGAAACGTATACTATATTGAGCTATAGATACGCTTACGGCTTGGTGAACACTTTGTAGCTTAGTGCGGCAACCACTGGTAGAAGCTGGCGTTGACACTTGGGCACGTAAAACTTGGTAAAGCTGTTCGTAATCGTTAATATGATGATAACGAATACTCCGTTTAGCATTGTCTATTATCTTTTCGGCTAAAATTATCTGAAGCAAGAGTGTTGGCTCACTACACATTGATCTTACGACCTTAACTTCTCGAATAAAATCTTCGACTCCGATATCGTCTTGGCCTCGGAGTGTTTCGATGGTGCGTACGATTTCGAATGCTGGAGATAGGCGTTCAGATCTGCTGTTGTCTGTGTGTTGGCCGGTAGATGCTTCTGGTGTTGCGGCAGCCGTTGGATAGGGTCTTGATACAGCTGATGCGGTTTCTCCGATTCGCGACTGATGATTCTCCGTGTCTGATGTACCATCTTCATCTTCAGTGACAACTTGTAGGCCTAGTTTTCGAAAGCTACGTGCGAATTCTTAGCCATATGTGGATACATTTTTCAAATATTTTGTCTACTACTGGGAAGAGGCTGATGGGGCGATAGTTATCGGCAAATCTATGGTTTTTGCTAGGTTTGAGTATCAGGACGATCCTGGCCAGTTTCCAGGTGTTTGGGAAGTAGCCTAGTTTAATGGCTTTGTTAAATATGTAGGGTCAGAAATTGGGATACATCAAGATCGTGTGGGGAAGGAATGTTTAGGGCAACGGAATGTATCCCTTGAAAGATTTTGCAAAAGTGGTTTGCTTTGTCTATATCTGAAGTTATTGTGTCAGTCCCAGTCGTGATAGGGGGAAGGAAAAATCTTTTACCTGTGATAATTCTGTGATTATCCCAGAAGGTGGAGTCGGGTTTTGTTTGGTCTCGAATTTTAGTGTCCCAGGCTATAGTTTTTAATTTAGCTATTCTGGAATTTATCTCACTTGTGAGTTGTTTGATCCAGAGTCTAAAGAAGAAGAGATCATGTTTTTGCCAAAGTTTCCTGGCCTTTCGCCGGACTTTGATTAAGTTAAGTAGAAGGGGGTCCGAGTTTAGGTCTATGTGATGCTCGTGTGGAGAATATTGGATGGTGGCTTTCTTACGACAGGCAATGAGGTGCGATTGAAGGTTGTTGATGCAGGAGTCAATGCTTGAGGTGGTGTTAAAGTTGGTAGATAGCTTGAAACTGTTGGTGAAGTTTTGGTAGAGTTTCCAATCGACCTTAGGGGTTGTGTAGGGAGGTGCTAGCGATCCATTGGTTGGATTAAGTAAAACAGGCCTATGCTGAGTGTTAAAGCCCTCAGTGGTTCTGCAGCTAAGGAGGTTATGATGCTTGACTAAGAATATATCAATAGTGGAGTTGTTGATGCTTCTATTTGCTTTGGAGAAAGTAAAGGTGCCTGGGTGTATGATTCTATAGATAGAGTTTGAGGAGTGTCTATATAGATTGTTTCCAGATGTGTTGTTACTATAGTTCTTCCATGAGGAGTGCCTGGCGTTAAAATCACCACCAATGATGAATTTATCGGAGATTTGAGTCAAGGAGTCAAGATCAGCTAGTGTGATTTTGTGGGTGGGAGGAACATATGCAACTCCTATTACTATTTTTGGAGAATTCAGTTTAATGAATAGGGCTTCGAGGTTAGAGGTGTGGTTGGTGACCACTTGGAATTGGATGTTTTTGCTGACCAGCAACTCCTCCTTTGGGAGAGTCTCTACCCTTCCTGACGATGTGATGGGCGGGGATGTTAAAGGATTTTTGTGGCGTGAGCCAGGTCTTAGTGATGAGAGCAATGTGTATATTGTGTTTTTGTAATGTGTGGGTGAGTTCTAGTCTCTTGTTGAAAAGAGACTCGGCATTCCATAGTAGGATGTCGGGTAAGAAGGCCATTTATTCAAGTGTTTTAGCAACGGCGAGAAAAGCTTCGAATTGTTGTACCTGGTTGGTATATTTCTTGAGTCTGTTTAGTAATTCTTTTGCTGCTGTGAGCATGACATTGACATTACAGAGCGAATGGATTTGTTTAAAGATACTGAGAGCATCCTCTATGGTTTCGGAAACGTTTTTGAAACTGGGGGGAGGGGGGGGGGGGGATGGTGTGTTGGAGTTTGGCTTTACCAGGGCATCTCTGTAAGAGATGGTTTGGCTCTTGAGAGGAAGAGCTGGAGTAAAAGGTCTAAGTGGGATATGACTCTAGGAGGTGAGTTGTGGAGGATTTTTCTAGAGTTTGTGGTCCTCTTAGTAAGGTATTTGATAAGGGCGGGGCACTGGCTGTAATTTGCAGTGTGATCCCCGTTACAGTTAGTGCACGTGGAGGAGTGTCTTTAGTTTTTGTACAATCGCTAGTTAGATGGTTACCGGCGCATTTCACGCATTTGGGGGATAGGTTGCAATTTTTTGTCTCACCCGTCTGCTGATTAGCTGGGCTGGCGTTGTCCATGAAGCGATGCCAGAATATCAAAGCGATTGCTCGTTGGGATTTCCATTGTAGTATTCGTATCACTGCTGACGCTGTTGATAGTCTGTTTTTCTGCAATTGAGAATGTTGGATTAGTGACTACATATCTCCTTGTGGGGAATTGTCAAAAAGCGCAGGGCGCTTGTTCGCCAAGGCTTTGATGGTAAACGTTTTTATAGGTTCAATTTTTTGTTTTGAGGTACTTCCCTTTTGATTTTAACAAGTTGGCGTCAATAAGAGCTGGACTATGGTCGTACAGGGTACCACAATGGAGTAGCAGTGGATCAGTATGGACTGTACGTTGCTTCCTGCGGTAAGGGATACTGCAAGCTGTTGAAGAAAATCCTGGCCCTTTAATACTCATTTTTGATGTGAAATTCTAGTAGTGGGGGTTGGACCTGCGTGACCAGATCGTGGGAGTTTCCACCGCGGATTGACCCGCGACTCGGGACACGTGCGCGAGCGTTATCTAATGTTTTGACGGAGGGGATCGTTTGTTTACAATTTCTTCTTGCTAGCGGGCTGAAAGAAAATTTTCGTGCCGTACCCGGAGACAGATTTTAAAAGGGAAAAATAATAACGCGCAAGGCTGCACATGTAACACCTCCCTTCTCAGATGGAACATCGCGTAAACGATGCTTCCTAATCGAAAAATGGGACTTATGAGATATTGCAGATATTGTGTGTGTTTTTTGACTTAAATTTAGAACAGCTCGTCGAGTTTCCGCCGGATGCAATCCCGTTTGAATTTCAAGGCTTGGCACGGTATCCAATTCTTGTTCGTACTCAGGTTTCCTTTTAGCGGCAGCTGTTGGTCCTTGTTTGGTTTGTACTTCCTTAGTGTTTTTTTTCCAGGAGATTGTCTGATTCCTTCGTCCATTCCGGGCGCGGCCGTTTCCCGGAACAAAGTTTCCGGAGGTGTGAACCAAATGTCCACTCCTCTGCTCCCTCGTCCACGCGCCAATCTCCCTGGTCTGCATCAAGAAACTCCTGTGGCCCTCCGCTGGCTCGGTCTGTGTCGTTGCGTCTTTCTGCATAGTTGGTTTGGTTTTGGGAAAATTTTTGGAGACAACCACCTTTTATTTGAAAAAGCGTACGCCCCCCTCCATTTACTTTTTTACATCCCCTCCGGGGATGGTAGATGTTTTCGGTTGGGAGAAAACTGCATGGTGCGCTTGTCTCCTTTTCCAGATGACCCCAGGAATGAAAGGTTTACCAGCTGATGGTTGAAGTCAGCATACTCTCCCCTTGCAACAGTTTGTCCCTGGTCTGCTCTGACATCCCGAAATATTCCTCTATGCATTCCGGACACTCGGCAGCCGACATAGTTTTAAAAATGCGAGTGTTGCAGCCCTCGCATTTCTGCTCCTCCTCTGTCAACGTTGTTGGACATATCGATTGCCAACACCCGTCAGAGAACAATCGCCGATCGTTCGGGAAGAGGCGCAGCCAGCACTTTTCACAGATGTGGTGGCCCCTGGCCTCGAACACGCGCTGCGTTCTCCGCACGCAATGCAAGCTCAGGAGGACCGTGTATGTTTCAGGGTGGTCGGATGGTCTGACGCCGTCCAGAGGTCCATAGAACTCTTCTCCTTCGTCCTCCTCAGAACGGAAAAGGTGATGTGGAACCGGCATCTCTGGTTAGAAAAAATAATTTTATATATAGTTTTGAATTCGTTTATAATGTGTACAATACTTCGGTCACAATTAACAGCAGTCTGTAACATTTACAGGGAATAGTTTCATATTAAAATTATAGTACTCATCGATAGAAACGCTACACAGTAGCATACCCGTTCGTATGCGTTCCAAGTAACAATATTTGTTCTTCATAAAATTACGCTATTAATTCGTTCTAGAATCTTTTTTTTTCTTCGATAACCTTACATTGTAAATATTATTTACAAAAGAATAGAGATTATTTATCATCGCGATTGTTGATAAAGGTCACTATATTGAGGACATTCGTAAACGATATAAAAAGATTCTTTTCAGAGTAGATCCATTATTTAAAAATTATTTTGTAGATCAATCCGTTCTGCGAGGTTCTTCATCACCTTGCCGACGAAACAGGTGTCCTTGTCGGTTAACCCTTTCGGTACGAGCGCTATGTCCGCCGTGACACTCCCCCTGTACGAGGTGCCGCGCCGAAAATTCACTCTTAGCACATGGTCAGTCCTTCTTTGTATAAAGATTTTCTAAGCGTTAAATAATTTTATGTATATATAGTTTGATGCGTATATGCAAAATATATTTTCAATATGATCCTTTTCTAATACGTCGGTAAAATATAATATAATTCCGGATATATCCGGCGCTCGTCCATACCGGTTATCACATGGATGTCGAATATATCCGGCACTCGTACCGAAAAGGTTAATACAGATTTGGGAGCTCCAAACACGGCAATGAAGTGTTATGCAAAGGCGTCGGTTATCGTGGTGGCTTTGACATAAGGCAATGCGACTGCCAGATAATATTTGGTGAGATTGTCCTGCATGGTATGGAGAATGTATCGATTTCCACCGGGCGTGACGGGAAGGGGTCCCACGGTATCCAGGGCCAATTTCTCGAATGGTTCTAAGGGCGTGTCTGTGATGATCATTGGTTGCCGGGTTTTGACTCAGACAAATTTTTGTTCCTGGCAACTTTTGTATTTCCTGATGTATTCCTGTACTTCCCTCCTCATACCGGTCCAATGATATGTTTCCATTATCCGGTTTAAGGTCTTTGTTATACCCTTGTGTCCTCCGATTAAGCTGCTATGAGCCTCCTCTATTAATTGTTTCCCCGTTTCTACTGACGGCGTAATAATATTCTTTGTTCTCGCAGGTGATAAAGAGATTGGGGCAATGGATGGTTCGTCCTCCCCAGACGAACTGTCGTATTCAGACGAGGAAGGTGAACAGTTTGGTACTGAATGGTTGATGTTAATGTTATTAGTTTCGACGGGCGTCAAACCTGCCATATCGAGAGGAGTAGGAGTGGCATCGGGAGGGTCAATAGAAGCAGGAGTTTGTGATGTCGTATCACAGGTTTATTCCTGGATCGGGACTGTTGGTACCACGGTGTCGTTTAATGAGTTTCGTTCGTAGAAACTGCTCAAGTCAGCGGATATAGTACTTTCGTCTTCTGGTAGATATTCGTCGTTCCTGGGTGTCGGCGATGCTGGATTTGGTGATGATGTGAAATTGGGTGGCAAAATGGTAAGCGACGGTGATCCCGATGCTGGTAAGGAAAAAGGCTTTCGCCGTCTTTTATGATGTTGTCGGGTAGATCTTCCGATTCTTCATAACTTTCGTCAAGTTCCTCGTAGCTATTTTTTAACTTGCAGTTTCTCCTTAGTGCTAGGACACGTTGCCCAATAGTTCCAGGTGTTGCTGCTTTTGCGTCTCGTCTTGAGGTCAGGGGTAGGCATACTGTTGCTGGATTCCGTGATAAGGCGTCTGCGTTTTTGTTGATTTTCCCTGATTTGTGAATTATTTCATACTCGTACTCCAACAATTTCAATTTCCATTTTACCAGACGGAATGTAAGATCTTTTACGGAGTGCAGCCATACCAAAGATCGGTGGTCGGTTACTAAGGTGAATTTTGTACCGTAGACATAGGGTCTGAAGTATTGGCCTGCGTATACCATAGCTAGGCATTCCTTTTCAGTAGCTGAATAATTTCTTTCAGTGGCATTCAAACTACGGGAAGCACAAGCTATTGGTAGATCTTTCCCAATTTCTCCTTGGCTCAGTATGGCTTCTAACGCAAAATCAGAGGCATCAGTGGTGATAATAAAAGGTTTGTTAAAATCTGGATATTGTAATATCGGTTCCTTGCACAATTCATCCCGTAATACCTCGAAACTTTCCTGTTGTTCTTTAGTCTAATTGAAACGAATTCCCTTCCCCAGAAGTTTTATTAAAGGTTTTGCTTTGTATGAATAATCTTGAATAAAATGCCTATAATATCCGGTTAATCCTAAGAATTGTTGTATGTTCTTTTTATATTTGGGTATTGGAAAATTTTTTACGGCTTTTAATTTTCGAGGATTTGGTTTTACTCCTTTTGCGGATACTATGTGCCCTAGGTACGTAACTTCCTTGTGAAGGAATTCGCATTTATTTGTTTGTAGGGTGAGCCCGTTTTCTCTCAGTCTTTTTAATAATTTGCGAATCTTGAATTCATGTTCTTGAATGGATGATGAGTAGACCACAATGTCGTCTAGGTAGACGAACAATTCAGTCCCTTGCAGCCCGGTCAGCACTTGGTCCATTAATCTCTGGAACGTGGGAGGTGCATTTTTTAAACCGAAAGGCATACGAGCATACTCATATTGCCCGAATGGGGTGGTGAAGGCAGTTTTGGCTTGATCTTTAGGATTCATAGTTGTTGGGCGTGCGGTGAGCTTTTTCCGGCACGAGACTGGCTGGTTCCACCTCGAGTGAAGTGGGTCGAATAAAAGTGATTCAGAAGCCCGGGAAGAAAAGCAAAAGAGAGTGGTTTTAAACTGAGACTTTATTTTACTGGTATTTGGACAGAACTGGTGGTTGCGATTGAACTACGGATGGTTGGTACTGAACTTCTGGTTGTTGCAACTGAACTGGATGATGGTAAGAACTGAACTCCTGGTAGTTGCAACTGAACTGGTGATGGTTGGTACTGAACTTCTGGTAGTTGCAACTGAACTCAATGATGGTAAGAACTGAACTGGTTGCGATGAGTTCGTCGATCATTTCCTGGCGTCCGGGCAAGCACGAAAGAGGGGCTCGCTAATGAGACATTGGGCGAGATCGATCCCGCGATCGATCAGGCGTGCGCGACAAGAACATACGACGATGCGCGGAACGAGACAAAGGATCAGGGCTGACGCACTCCCCAACGGTGCCCGACTCTTCGCAGGCCTTTTGCGTAGGGCCGATGCCTTAACAGAGGTCTTTAAATTTCGGCGTAGGCGATCAATATTGCAGTATATACTTTTTTTTCGATGTCTTCAAGCGGCGTACGCTGCTTCACTCTTTCCAGTCGATGTCAATCACAGAGATCGGAAGCGGTAGCCTGTGCGAGTTTGCATCACGTGGTGTCACTGTCGTGTAACGTATGTCCGTTTTTCCTGTCGTCTGTTTCTATTAGGTTGTCCCATAAGTTCCTTCCGCGCCACGCTATGAATGACTCTAACTGGCTATTTTTATATAAATATGCAGACTTATCTCTTAGCCGTTTATGGCATCGGTTACAGTCGTCCCAGAGCCCTTGCAAAGTACGTTTCGTTGGTGACAAAGTCAAGGAAGCATTTGCGGCATGTTATGCTTTATTGCTTTAAAAAAGGCAGTAGTGCAAAGGACACGGCAGACAAGATTTGCACCGTTTACGGGAGTGGTGCTACGACTATTAGGACCGTCCGCAATTGGTTTAAGAAATTTAGAGCTGACAATTTTGAGTTGAAAGATGAAGACCGCAGCGGCCGCCCAGCAACGACGGATACGGACATTATCAAGACTGTGTGTTAATTGCTCGTGATTGATCCGGAGATCGTTCGAGCTTTGTGGATTTTACACGTGTTGTGTCGAATTATCAAGGCTTGAAGGACCACCTCCTGGTACAGGAGGACACAATTTTACACCGGGAGGGTTAACGCACAGAACTATATTTAACGATACCCGGTGGAGATACTTGAATTACAACCTAATATATTCTATATATCTAACACTTATACAGTTCTAATGTATCAAGGTATCAAATGTATCTAAGACTTCAAAGGTATCAAGGTATCTGACGAGAGGACCGAGATTCATCGCCGAGGACACCTCGGTCCTCCCTTCTCTCACGAATTAGGGGTGGGCGTCAGAGGAAAGCTGCCCAATCGCGACGGGCCTAAGAAAATGACTCGAAGTCCGAAAAGACAACGCCTGGGACCATGGGAAGGGGTACCGCGCTACGAACCGAGGGTTCCCAGGCCGCGGGTGGCCCTCGGAAAGTCCCCGAGATCTGGAACCTCTCGACTTAATTGCCCCATGTCCCAAACGAACCGTTTTCCACGACTCGCGGCGTGTCGCCCGTCGATGGCCCAGTATTTATGGCAGGGCCCTGTTTATTTGCAAGAAGAGGGTCGACCATGCGCCCTGGGTCGATCGACTATGTGACCCTCTGAAGGATCGGGTGACAGGCCCATACCCTAGCCAGTCGAAAGATCCCAAGCACATGGCCCCCCGCCATAAATACGGGCCGAGCAATCCTCAACACTGTGCTCGCTGAAAATCCGCGATATAGTGTGCGTGAGATAGTGGATGCCACTAACATTCCCAAGACAACGGCACATAAGCATTTAATCAAGATGGGATATGCGAATCGATGTAAAGTTTGGATTGCACACCTATTGACGGAGACCGGCCTTATGAACCGCGTCTCTACGTGCGATTTGCTTCTTCAGCAACACGAAAGAAATCCTTTCTTAAAGAGTCTTGTCACCGGAGACGAGACCTGGATTTTGTATCAAAATGTGCATCGAAAACGCACTTGGTCTAAAGAAAATAGACCTTCAACCGTTGCGAAGCCTGGGCTTCATCCAAAGAAGGTTCTTCTGTGCATTTGGTGGGATTGGAAGGGTATAGTGTACTACGAGCTCCTTCCGCAAGGTGATACGATCAATGCTGATAAATATTGCAATCAACTGGATCAACTAAAAAGCTGCCATAGCAGAAAAACGGCCAGAATTGGCGAACCGACGAGGTGTCGTATTCCATCACGACAACGCAAGACCGCATGTTGCGTTTACCGTAAGGCAAAAATTATTACAGTTTGATTGGGATGTTCTACCTCACCCTCCGTACTTCCCAGACCTTGCTCCATCCGATTATTACTTGTTCCTCTCTTTAAAAATATTCTCTTCGTGGTAAATCTTTCAAATCCATAAGTGAAATAAAGACGCACCTAGATGAATATTTTGAAAATAAGTCTCAACAATTTTGGAAAGATGGCATAATGAGGCTTCCTGAGAGATGGAGGAGGGTTATAGAACAGAACGGTTCATATATAACATAATAAATCAACCTTAAACAACAAATATCGTGTATTCATTTCGCATCAAAAAAAGGGAAGGAACTTATGGGACACCCTAATAATATAATCCGTTGAAGTTCCGATGCGATGTGTCGTCGTTCCTTGCGGTCTTCAAAGTGTATAATTATTTTCATAAGTAGTTCGTCTATGTCCGCTTGTCCTCCTTTTTCCTCGTTGTCGGCTGTTTGTCCTTTGAATATTAACCCTTTGCACTCCGAACGATTTTGGACGGTGAGTGCCAGCTACTCAGCGTTACTTTGCGACAAAAACGTGCGTTTACAGTCCCTTGTATTATTTAGTATAGTTTTGGAACCAAGTAACGTATTATAATGATATTGGATTTATATAAATTGGTTGACATCGAGGAATGTATATTTGCAAAAAAATTAATATTTTATTGTTTATAATTTTGTACAGTGTGATAAACTTTAAAACACTCCCCAATATGCATTGAAGGCTGATTAGTACACGTTTGGCAATAATAATTTGTTCGATGCCTACCAGCAGGTATTTTCCTGTCAGAACAAACAATGCAGTCCCGTTTTCTTTGTCCCACATCGGGAATATGTAGTTTATTATCCAATCTGTTATCCGCAGAAGATGTGGACGGACGCACTCTCGACTCACGAAAATTACCTCTCAACTGGTCGATGAGTGCCTTGACAAACTTGTGGCGCGTCATTAGCATTTGACTATTTATTTCTTTTGAGATACGATAAATAATGTATGAGTTAATGACACATATTTCCAACCCCCCAAAAAATAACTTCCTCCACCATTTCAGGGACTTACGGAGAAAACAATACGTCGAAGCGTATTGATCCGCACGATCCACAACACCCATATTTGTCGAGTATTCTTGTTGGAATTGAGCTAAAGACTTAAATATATTTTATTTAGGAATTAGCAATCACACTCCAGAAACATTCGCGTATCCAGTAAATAAATGACTACGGTTTAATACAGAAACTACAGAGATGCAGAAAACTAAATAACACTAGTGTAAATTCGAGGTGGCACCCTCACGGTTCGGTCTCTCCTTATGAACTAACGAGCGCCTGGGTCTTCCGGGCCTCTCTCGCAAAACGGACCACCCTTACAAGGGGTCTGTTTTCCATCGTTGAAATTCCAACAATTCTAAAACCATTTCAGGCTTATTGACTGCTACAACATGTCCACCGTATGATGTTCTGTAGGTAGATTGTAGTTGTGTGTTGTAATAATTAGTGAGAATTGTGATAATTTTTTTGTCTTTCCACGCAAGAAGCGCAGTGTTATTCTTCTTGTATGCAACTATTGTTTTTCTTGAAAATTTTGTTTTTTTTATTTGTGTCGGTACGCCTTTTCGATTAACTTTTATGGTGCCAGTAAGATGACAATTAATCTGGCCCTAACATAAGATAACACAAGATGACATAAATCTGGCCCTAGTGAATGTTTCCGGAAAGAAAGGAATTCTACGATTAGAAGCGGTAGACCAGTATTCTTGAATATTTGGCAGTTGAATCAATCCCATAAGTAGGATAACGGCGATGAAAGCTAAAAATTCTTCTTTAGTAATATGGTACCACTTGTCCCAAGTTGATTTCCGTGAAAGTTGTTTCTTTCTAATTTCTTTGTTGGAATCATTGTTCGTTTCTTTTATTATGCTGTCTACTAATTCTTCAGTAAAATATAATGTAAAATATTCTATGGGTTCTTTTACATTATTTGGTAGTTGTGGTCCTGCTATTTTGTCATGTAAGTCAAAACTTATCGTTGCTGGAGAAACGCCTGATTCAGTGACGTCTTCCCACTCTTCATTTGACGATACGTTGTCATGTTGCGGTGTGTTTTTTTTCCGTATTACTTTCATCGCTATCGCTATCTATGCGAACTCTTCGTCGCCTTGTTGCTTGGACGATATCACTATCACTGCTATCGTTTTCTTTTACAGTTAGTTTTTCGAACATATCTGTATAAACGTCTATCTGGAGCTCATCTTCATTACTACTTGTGTCATGAGATACATTCATGTTATAATTGTTATTACTAACTCAAAAAATGATATTTACTAAAAGAACTTATTTACCAAGAGAAGAAATACTTTTCCGATTTTCTCACTCGTTAGGTCTATCTATACCGCTCGACGCTTCAAACCAGACCAGAGATCAGCTTTGAAAATCTTTTCCTTCAGTTTTAAACTTGTTTATTTATATTTATATAAATCTCACTATACTTCTTCTGCAAACTCTCCTTATCGCTTTTTATCAAGAAGAAGTGCCGAGAAGTACAGTAGTTCCTCGAGAACTGTCTCAACTTTACTCTGCTACTTCTGTCTCAGTGCTATTGCTACGCCACTGTAATTTATCGTTTCTTTCGCTACGCCGATGCCGAGGTTCGACAGAGTCGGTGAACACGTGTGCTGCGGCACGCGCCGCGGCTCCTTTGATTCAAATTCTCGGAAGAAAACTCATAATGCAATAACGAAACTTTTTTAATTTTAACATTTTAAAACTGAATTTTTTACTAACATATTGCTGATAATTTTCTGACTAAAATGAGACTAAACATGACATAATTTGGACAAATATTACTGGCTAAAATAAAACTAGATACGATATAATTTCGTTTATATTTAGTTATTTAATAGTTAATGTGTAATTCATTTTATTTAATTATTACTACAACTATATAAGAAAAAAATATTTTTATACATATAAATTGTAACTGTACATTAATATTATATATCTGTGTCATAAAGTATCTTAGTGCTGGGCACTAACATGAAATAACAGAATCAAAATGATCACTTTTGATATGAACGAGAAGACCGTTGACAGTCAAGTCCGTACATTTTCTTCGAGACTATCTCTGCACATACGGTCTGGAAGTCGAAGCGATCTCTACACATACGGTCTCGAAGTCGAGGCGATCTCTACACATACGGTCTCGAGGTCGAAGCCATCTCCGCATTTACCGTCTCAAAATCGGAACCACTCTGAATATTTCTCGAATTACACAATACCATATTTAACGTTACCTTTAATACTTTATTTATAGTTACGAATCGGTTTTTTTTAATGCTGTTTTCGTAAATAAAATAAGTTATTTGATTCGTATAATAACTAAATACGGTGTAAAGTATGTCGTGTTTGGTATCATTTTAATTGGAAAAATCTGACCAATATATTAAAAAAAATTTCGTATACAAAAAATTAGAAA
>CM052153.1:15688580-15706470 GCA_028455555.1 Augochlorella aurata
GGGATTATGATGCTGCCTGAAAGATGGCAAAAGGTCATTGATCAAAATGGATAATACATTACAGAATAAAGTTATTTAGTTCCATGAAAAAATTGTCTTTGATTTTCTAACAAAAATCCGCAATTACTTAGTTGCCAACCCAATATTTGGTTATAGTTCCATGTATCTCCACCGTGGATAGTTAAATATAGTCTTGTTGATTAACCTTTCCGGTGTAAAATTGTTTCCTTCTGCAAAGGGAGGTGGTCCTTCGGCCTTGGTATAACTTTGACACAACACGTGTAAATTTCTCAAAGCTCTAACAATCTCCGGATCAACCACGAGCCACAACAAGTCCTATTCGAAATAATAAAAAAAAACCAACAATAAAAAATCCTGAAACTTCTATGGCATCCCCAACATAGCGATTAAAAACCTTCTGGGTAAATTCATATACTTATACACAATACTGTTTAACAATGCCCTAAATAACTCCTACTTCCCCATTAATTAGAAAATAGCAAAAACAATATCAATTACAAAAAAAGATAAGAACTGAACAGATCCAAATAACTATAGACCGATTTTACAACTGCCCAGCTTACGCAAAACATTTGAAAAAGTAATATACAGAGCCATTGACATAATAGTCGAAAAAAGAATATTATACCAGACGAACAATTCGGTTTAAAACATAAACATTGTACCACTCACGCCATAAACAAACTAATATTGGACATTTGTTGGGCACTAAACAGCAACCAATGTGTAGGTGCCATACTAATAGATATTAAAAAGGCATTCAACACGACTTGGCACGACAGCTTAATATAAAAACTCAACAAACTCAGCTTCCTCACCAAATTAAACTAATATGGTCAATGATATTACCTAAGGTGGTACTAATACCTCTACACAAACATTTGAAGTACACAACGGTCTTTAGCAGGGTACAGTAACTGCCCCACTTTTATTCAACATTTATACCTCAAATCTGCTAAAGCTATACAGCTTAAGCAACACCTACAACACAAAGGGAATAGGATTTGCAGATGATATAATAATCTATAGTAACAACTATAAAGTCACAAAAATCCAACAGAACCTCCAAACACTATTCAAAAAAATACAAATCTATATCAAAACCTGGAAACTAAAGATCAACTTCAAAAAATGTGAAATAATATTATTCAGACCAAATCTCATAAATACAACTAACAATGTCAGAAAAAAACTGGAAAAACTTCCATTTAACAATCAACAGTAATAATCAAACCCCAATACCGAATAAAGAATCAGTTAAATATCTGAGTCTCCATCTCGACCTACAACTAAAATTGTATAACCACACCGAAACTCAAATCATCAAAGCAAAGCAAACCTTCAACAGACTCTCCAGACTTTTCTACAATAAATACCTTCATCCAAAATGTAAAATCCTATATGGTACAACATCCATAATTTTAAAATGGAAAAATTCAGGTTACTGGAAATATACTGCCTCCGAGCCTGCCTGTCAATGTTCAGAACGCCAGAGACAAATTACAACAGACACTTCAAAAACAGAACCTTACTAGACGCAGTTAATTCAACCAGAATAGACTCACACTGTAGCATGTGGCTATACGATGCACGTAGCACGACGGTAACACGTGCACAGCCACTAGCCTCGGGTCCGTCGGTCGCGGATCCGGCTATATCGTAAGATGTGTAGACGTAATCTCCCGGAAATAACTATTCGGGTTAACAATAACAATGAGAGTTTATTAATAAGATAACACCGAACACGAGAAAACGTTAGGCTAACTGGGCGCTGAGACTACGTATGCTCAGGCAAAATACTTATGACCACTCGCCTCGACGACTCTAACAGGAAGAGCGAGCAATGCGTGAATCGTGTGCACGGACGGTGCTGAAAACAGGTGCGCATGCGTCGGGACAATATGCGCCTTAATGTGGCCTATAGTCTATGGCCAACCGCCACAAGCGGTAGGCTCGACGCGCCCTCTAGCGTAACTAGATTAAGTTAGATGTAACTAGGTTAGGATAAATAACTAGTCATTAGTATAGTTAGTTTTAAGCCCTTAGGTTAAGTTAATGTTGTAGCCTAGCCTTAAGGAAAAGCGTAGTCGATGTGGATGTGGGAAAAGATAAAAAAGATCTCATTCTACTTCCGTCCACGGACCCACACGGAATAAAGTCGATTGCATGCTCCGTCCTCTGGTTCATTCATTCCGCGTGTGCACACTAAATCCCAGTAGGGTGTGACCAGCCCAGTCACATATATAATCATATTTGTACATGCGCACAGCGAGGCTAAGCGTCGGCCTGACGCGTCGCAGGACCCCCACTAGCGATACGCGTGCGCGCGCAATTACCGTCAAGATCCTGATCGAAGGAGCTCAGGATCGATGTTAGATCAATCACTCTACGTTTGGAAGCGGTCCGGGCTAGACCGACTAATAATTTGTCCTCGAAACACGGTACGACTTCGATCGATCAAATCGATCCGATTGTCATCGATTCGTACGCGCCTCAAACCGAGGAGTCGTGAGCACAAACCGCGCCGCGGCACTCTAGGAGCGAAAAATTATTAGCGGTACTGAATGGTAAAGATCGTAAATAGAACGCCAACATTGATCAGGTGAGGTTGCTAGTGTTGTGATTTTTTCGCGTCGTATGCGGGAAAATTCCGATTCCTGAATTGGGCGATTTATCTTGACGACGCTGGTTAAGTGATTGGAGTTTCCGCCCGGTTCACCAAGGTGTTCCGCCGGTCCTCTGGTCGTTCTTGATTAGTCCGACAAGTACAGTCTAGCAAGCGGGTTGGGGGTATCCTTGCCGAAACATTCGCATCCAGAGCGCACCGCCGGTACCTCTGGGTGTTTCCTCACATCTTTATGAGCATTGCACAGTAGGCTGGAATTGTCTTTCCCCGGTGCAAACCGGCCAAACCAATTCTTAGTTACTATACGTGTCGCGTCGCGAAAACGATCGGGTTATACACGATCAAGGTTGTCCCTTCCAATATCGGATCTTCTCTGGAGACCGCCTAGGCATTGAAGGAGAGGTTCTCGACGTGGCTGGGCAACTAAGTTCTAGTGTTGGTTTCCGTGAGCGCAATACACCCGAAAATCGGCTGATTGCGTGAGCGCTGCAACCTGCCCTCAATCGTCCGTAATATTGTTTTGTTATTCGATCTAGCCACGTCGGTACGTTGGCAGCAATCGTGATTCACCTTGTACCAGGACTTCCACAACAAGGATAATAAATAGTTTCTTTGGAGCATTCCTGTAAATGGGCATATCCTTCGGATATTAATTACTTCGCGAACCCTTCCGTCTTCCAGTACCTGGAGGCACGAACCTCTATTTACTTTCGTTATTAGGCAGTAACCGGCCTAGGTCGAGTCAACAACAGAAAGACAATAGATTCTAATCCGCGACGAAAATACGGTTACAAGGGATAAGTCCCACATTGGTGCCGAAACCCGTGACGTTTGATTTTTAAAAAAAGTGCGCGAGCTAGATACGAGCGAAACCTGCCGTTTCTTGTTTCCAAACAGGAACCCTTTTGGTTGTAGTTCACCCTCTTGGAGCGGGAATTTGCGGCCTATAATATAAAAGCTGACGCCGTGAAGAGCTCCGCCGTTACCCGCAGACTCTTTAAGTGCTGCTAGATGTGGTCGAAGCGCCGTCAGAAAAAAGTACATATCGCCACATCAAACAGGCCCTAATTGAACGGCTGGCCGAATTCGACGAGGCGCAGCTGAAACAATTATTTAGCGGCGTAGAACTCGGTCACAGGAAGCCATCGGAGTTCCTAAGGGAGATGGTGCGTTTGGCGGGCGCCAACTTTTCAGAAAACACGTTGAAAACGCTGTGGATGCAGAGGCTTCCAGCGCGCATTCAATTCTGTCCGTGGTGGACGACGCCAGCATTGAACGGTTGACGAAGGTCGCAGATAAAACTATGGACAGGGCGACGGAAGTAGCTGCTATCGCAACACCGAGGACGCGCTACCTCCGTTCCCTGCCAGTAGATGGATACCTTTCCCGCAAGTCCTCTGAACGTTCTCGATTTCTATATATACCAACTAATTACGATTCCTTAATATCCCCGCGTCTAAGGCAGGGTCCGCTAGTATAGCCTTACTTACGAGTCTTCTAGCGGACCTAGGACGAAACGCTCCCCCTTTCTTCTCTCGCTTCTTCCTTCATTTCTTTCGCGCCATAAACACAAGACTACACAAACGCGACAGTTTCCAAAACAGACGACCCATCCGTACGGGCAATAGATTTAAATGTTAAACAGACAGCACTTTTAAATCAATACCACAACTTGGCGAAACGGGCCGCCAGAAAAAATACCAAAATTAACGTTGTAGGGTGCCGTGCGTAGCACCCATGATACCAACACTCCGCGATATTAAATTATCTCTGGGGTTATAAGGCCGATTACGCTGAGCGACGGAATAGATTGGTATCGCCGTTCGTCTAGTTAAAGATGAACAGCTTGCTTTATGCAATAAAGAATATGTGTACAGAATATATGTTTACAGAATAGATTGACTACAGTGATCACGAAGTGGAACTGCAGGAATATCGTAATTGATCGATTTGGTTGCGAGCCTTGGTCTTGAAGACTGAACTTGAAGTGCTATGTAAAACATAGACTAAATTCGACAGTCTAAGGTGGAAAGACTAAATGATTCTAGCACGACTCTGGCAGAATGAGGTACTAAAATATACTGATCTATACTGATGTCTATACTGAGATACTGATGACATGCGGAAATATACTGCCATACTACTCTTTACTGATGAAATACTGATCTATACTGATATACTGTGATGTTATACAGAAATATACTGCTGAGGTGGATGAGTTGTTATCAGGAACGATAGAGGAGGAGAGTGATTGTATCACACTTGCAGTAGAGAATCAAGACTTTATTTTGTGCCGGTCAACCGCGTAGCCCGCGTGACCGTTCCGTACTGCTTCTCAAACAGGACTGCCAAGACAAAACGCTTACAAACTAGCCATTCGCTCGTAGACGCATCCTCACGAACAAAGATCCTTTATTCATTCACGTAGCTCATTTTCAGCCTAAGCTAAACCTAAACATTCACTCGACGCTATCGTTAGGCACGCAACATAAACCATACGCTCGACGCTATCGCGCATCTGGACCCATGCATACAGATTATTTCTTAACCTAAACATTTGGCGGGGACGTGGCGTCAGCCTGTCGCCGCCACACTGCTATAACAGTGGCGATGTACTGTTCTATACTGATACACTGGTATATTGATTGTGAGGCAAGTTTTCTACCCTTTTTATAGTTTTCGCCGAAAGAAATTTTGAACGCGGATTGGTTGCTAGTGAGGTAGAAAGGGTAGTCAGAAATTCCGTTGCAGGACGGAACATGATCCATCCGTTGAGGGGGTACCGATTAATCACAAATATCTCTGCTTACAGAAATTGGTAAAGATGCATGTTGTCGAATGTTTCGCTTCATGCTGCCTTGAGTAGTTTGGATGGTGACTGCTCGGATGATGCCATCGGTGCCAGGGTGGACTTCGAGAAGAAGGAACCGCAATAGTCGACGCCGACGTTGTTGAAGGGTCGATCTTCGTTGATTCGAGCTTTCGGCAAATTCCCCATCATGTATTCCGTGTTTGTTGGATTTGTACGAAAACATTTTATGCACTGTCGGATGTCTCTACGGGTTTGGTTCCTACCGTCGAGGGGCCAATACCGTTGTCGCGTGCTGTAGAGTGTGGCTTGGAAGCAAGCGTGCATATTTCAGAGATGCTCGTTCAGCAAAATGAGCGTCGTAGCATGATGGGATTTCGGAAGCACCACTGGACGTTGTTGCGAATAAGGAATGTTCGCGTGCTTCAGATGTCCTTCTACTCTGATAATGCCATCTCGATCGAGGAACGGGGCCAGAGTGTTGAGTTTGCTCTTACGGTGAACTCTGCGGCCTTGAGACAGGTGGAGATCAGCTGTACATGTCTCCACATATTAGCTGAAGTCCTTGTCTGGACATCGGAAACTCGATCACGACAAATGCCTATAGCAAGTGTGGGGAAGAATTGATCCAATGCAACGTGATCGTGAAATCGGTCCAGAAGACTGTTCGGTCGATTCTCACGTACACGGCCTGAAGAATTGTGGCGTACAATTTAGCCAACAATTGTGCTCCGCAGAGCTCAAGACGTGGCAAAGTGATTGCCTTGGGAGGAGCTACGCGAGATTTTGCACACAACAATCTGGACTGAACCTGGACGTTGGTGTTGTTGGATCGTAGATAAATGCACGCTCCATAACCAATCTCGCTGGCGTCGCAAAATCCGTGAAGTTGGATGTTTGCGGCGTCCGACAGAAGAAGTTGTCGTTGGAAGGCCAAAGTATTTAGATTGATTTGTGTGCAGTAATCGATCCACTTAGAGTGTATGCTCAGAGGAACGAATTCATCCCAATCCAATTTTAATTGCCATAATCTTTGCATGATCAGCTTGGCAGTGATGATGACTGGACCGAGCAATCCCAGGGTGTCGAAGATTTTGGCAATCTCAGAGAGAATGTTCCTCTTTGTCACTCTTGTGGCGACAGCAATGGGAGTCACTGAATAAATTATGGAATCTTGTTGAAAATTCCAAGACACGCCCAAGAGTCTTCAATGTTTTGTCGTCATGAGACTCGAGTTTGAGATTGACGCTGCCTTCCGGAAGTCCTTGTAGAAGTGTTAGACAGTTTGATGCCCACTGCCGAATGTTGAGACCTGCGTGATGTAGTAGGTCGATGATCTCGTCACGGATGTTGATGGCATCGTCCACGGTGGCTGCTCCAGTTAACTGGTCGTCAACATACAAATATCGTCTCAAGATGTGTCCCACGTATTTGTATCGATGTCCTTCGTTTTCGGCAAGCTGCTGTAGACATCGCGTTGCCAGAAATGGAGCAGGAGATAATCCGAAAGTGACGGTGTTCAATTTTAACGTTTTCACTTCGCCTTCTGGATTGGTCCAGAAGATGCGTTGGAATTTTTTATTTTCCTCTCATAGAAGGAACTGTCGATACATTTTCTCGATATCTCCGGTAAGGACTTAATTGTACAGTCGAAACCGAAGAATATGCGAGAACAAATCCTCCTGTATGGTTGGTCCGACCATGAGAGCTTCATTTAAAGAAATTCCCTTGTTGGTTTTTGCCGAACCGTCGAAGACTACGCGAAGTTTAATAGTGATACTGGTTTATGGCATGATGCAGTAGGAAGAAACCGTCGTTGTTAGATGGTCTAGTGTCTTCGGACATGTGACCCAGGTCGAGGTAATCTTGCATGACAGCAGTGTATCGATCCCTGAGTGACTTGACGGTTTTTCTGTTTGTATGTCGTCCGTCGATGTTGGAGGTGGCGAAGATTTCCTTCGATTTCGCGGAACGTGCAGCAGGGTGTTATGGCGTTGGTCACAAATCCTGTAGCATGATGCTTCGCACTTCTCGGACGTATGCCCCTTGCGCAAGCAGTTGGAGCATAGCGATGCTTGCTTCGTCGTCCGGATATGTTCGTTCACCGACAGTGAATGAACACCACAGTGTGTGGAAAGCTTCGCATCGGTGGATCGAGTGTCCGCTGCGCTTGCAGTGGAGAGACTCAGCTTTGAAGCTTTTGGTTTTGGTTCCAAACACCTTGGATTGCTTTTTTGGCGAGAAATTTCCCTCTCGGCGAGTCCAAGAAATACAATAAACTCATCTTTTTCCACTTCCAAATTAAATTCTTCTCAGGGCGTGACCTTTGGCACAGCCACTGAAATCTCCAACATTCCGAAGTCGGAAATCATGGCCACCTCCCTCCGCGAATCAAATACAGTATTCTCCGTAGAAGGCGAGGCTCGGCTCGCTAGTTCCCTTTCTAAATAACCTTTAGATAAGAATCTTGTCAACCTTGTAAAAAGAAATCAAATTCAAATCAGTTCGGAATCCACTCCTAACTCTCATGTTAATAATTTCAAAAACCAAAAATTAAAATCGAGAATGGGAATAAAGCAGTTGTATGCAGAAAATTAGCTCCAATACATGCATAGCAGACACCTTCGAATGTCTTGCTTTGATTAACGTACCTATTTGCAACTGTTTCTCTTTTTTTCTCGGCGTTTGACCGTTAGGTTCAACGCGCGAAAACACCGGAGCCAAATCAGAGTCAGAGTAAAGCGTCAACGGTCTCAGACCAAACCATACCGTCCAACAAAAACGATAACAGTAATGTTGATCCCAGCAAGGAAAATTTAAATTAATGATCACACAACATCAATGACCTCCAACACCATATCATTGGAAAAGAAATGTAGTGTAGGAAATAGGATTGTCTCAGTTGAATAAATAAATCACTGTTTAAAAGATCTATCTTACTCAGGGGAATTTCAGAAGGATCGGCTAAGACTGACTCGCTATGACTCACTACATATGCCTTTCGCACATCTAATCGAGATTCTTTCGTTTGGCGCCGGTAGGGCTGATTCACTTATATTTTCTTGAATACTTAGTATTTCTCTTTTAAATGATAGGAAGCAAAGCAATCTCCGAGATGTAACGCGACTCCATAAGACTTAACACACACACGCACACACACACACACACACACACGCGCGCGCGCACACACACGCACACGCACACACACACACACACACACACACACATGAGGGGCACATGGACGGGGGTCTTAGGTGTCCCGCGTTCCGGAAGGTACTAGAGGAAGCCCGAAGGAAAAAGACTCCTAGGGACTCTCAGTCGCCCCTGACGGCTAATTGGCTGGGAATGATCCCCCTAGGGAACCCAAAACTCGGCGGCGTGAGTCACCTTCCCGAACACAGAGGAGAGTATCGACTGGTCTTACGGGGCCTGATAAGGCTGACGCGACGCGGGGATCCCCCTAACTCTAGCCACGAATTCGATGTCTCAAATGCTGTCGGTGGAGTCAAATTCATCGGCAACACGGAGGGCGCGGTGGCTGTTCGGCTGGGTGACTTGTCACTTGTCGGATATTACTACCCTCCGTGTCTCCATCTGGAGGCGTTCGGGATGCTGATGCTCGACCTAGAGGGCCTTATTGGATCGGTCTCCTCGGGATCGGTTGCAATGGGCGGGAACTTTAATGCAAAGTCCCCGGCCAGGGGGTCGATCAGGTCCGACACCAGGGAGCATCAATTGCTTCAATTCGCGAACCGGCTGAAACTTGTCGTACCGCAGATTGATTTGCAGCAAAATTCTTGCTGTTGAGACTGCCTACGACCACCGGTACATTCTGCATAAGTTTGGGTGTGCCGGCCTGGCGGTACCAGAGCGCCCCTTCCGGGCGGTCATCGATGTCGAGTGGTTTGCGAAGATGTATCGCGCGGTCGCTCGGGTGGCTAACCCTCTCACGGTTGCCTCTCGGGCGGACGTCGATGCTTTCGTCGACCTCATCGAGGAACTGGTACACCGGGCCTCTCGTCCGCCTCATCCGGGTCTTCGAGAGAAGCGTCCGGTATGATGGTGGAACGGGGAGGTGGCGGGTGCCAGGAAAAGGGTCGTGGCCGCTCGGAGGAGGCTTCAGAGATCTAGACGGGGAGGCAGGGAGTCGCTGGTGTCCTTGCGCAGGGCCATTTATAGGGCCCTTAAAAAAGATCTAGAAAGGACAATAGATGGGTGGTCAACTCCATCAAAGGGCGCCCCCCGCCCGTCGTTCTCGGCCCTGATGAGGTCTCCAGGGAGGTCAACAAGCTCTTCGTCACTTCTGCCACGAACGACTGCCCTGGCTCTCCAGATCAACTGGTCAACAACACGGTACTGGATGATTGCGAGCCCCCCCCTTAACTCGTAAGGAGGTGGGCGAGGCTATTGGACGCGTCAAGAGAAGGGCAGCGGAGTTGGACAGTTTGCCATCCATCGTGGTCTGGGCTCTTGGGAGAGAGGCATTAAGCCACATGGTCCACCTCTTCAACGCCTGCTACCACTTGGGGTACTTTTCAGGTGCTTGGAGGGTGAGCCGGCTGGTGCTGATCCCCAAAAAGCCCGGCCCCGGGGGCGCGGTGTCGTGGTGTCCGCTGTGCCTTCTTTCCAATCTAGCCAAGGCCTTCGAGTACTGAGTGAAGGCCAGATTGACGTCTAGGGTAATCTTCGCCAACAACCAATTCGCTTTCACGAAGGGCAGAAGTACCGTGGACGCCATGTGCTCCCTTATGGGCACATGGGACACGGCTAAGCGTAAGGGGCTCCACTGCTACATGGTGGTCCTGGACGTCAAAAACGCCTTTAACACCGTTAGGTGGAGTGGTATCTTGAAGGCCTTGGCTTGCAAGGGGGTTTCCCCCGGTCTAATGTCACTTATTCGCAGCTACCTCAACAACAGGTACGTGATAGCAGCAGCTGGCAATACCGGGCGTTTCCAGGTATTTGCAGGGGTCCCGCAGGGTTCGGTGCTGGGTCCCTTCTTGTGGAACGCCCAATATGACCAGCTGCTGGAATTGACTCTCCCCAAGGAGTGCCAACTACTGGGGTTCGCCGACGATGTGGCGCTGATCGTCAGCGCCAGGAAACAGGAGCGGGCAACCGCCGCCATTGAAGTAGCCTTATCCCGGATCAGCGAATGGTTCCGGGATAACGGGCTCGAGCTCGCTCAAAAGAAAACCGAGCTCCTCCACCTGACCAGCAAGAAGGCAGGGGGCCTCTGGTAGTCGTCGTGGGCTCCTTCGTTCTTCGCGAGGGTGCTACATTAAAGTATCTAGGGCTTGTGCTCGAGGGGAATCAGATGTTCCGGGTACACGTCAGGCAGTGCTGCGAAAGGGCAGCCAAGTATGTGGGGATCCTGGCCAGGATCCTCCCCAATACTGGGGGAGGTAGCTACTGGCCTCGGATATTATCCTGGCCTCCTATATTATCGTGTTGTTGAGGCCGTCGTTCTTTACGCTTCAAGTGCAAAGAACTTCCAGCTCATTAACGCGGTGCAGAGGACGATTCTGTCCAGAGTGGTCAGGTGGTACCGCACCGTGTCCCTCGATGCCGTGTGTGTTCTGGCGGGTATGGCGCTGCTCACGATAATGGCCGAAGAGAGAAAACGCATCTACGATAGGCTGTCGGCCCTGGAGAGGGGATCGGCGGGGTACGCGGCCCGGACTAGGGCCGTGAGGGTCGAGAAACGTGCTATCACCGTTGCAAATTGGCAACAAATATGGGCCGTTGCCAGACACGGACGCTGGACCCATCGCCTTATCCCAAATATAAGAAGATAGCTTTATACCGTTCGATAGCTGACCCAAGAAAACTCATTTGTGCAAAATTTTAACCCTGCAACTTGTCCGTGAGGGTAGTTACAGGGTAAATTAGATTTCGGGGTTTTACGGCATTTTCCCCCCTTTAACGGCTTTCTAAAATTTTGAAAAAATTATAGTGTAGGGATTATTTTAGAAAGGTTTGGTAAATCCCACGAGACTCCGTGGTAATATGATACAAGAGACGACACACGTCTTTAAATAACAACAACAGACAGTTTATTATCAACAACTCCAACAACAACAACGACTTCAACAACGACTATAACTACAACGACAACGACCACGACTTCAACAACGGTTTCGACAACGGTAACAACAACAGCAACAACTACGACAACGCACGGTTCTTCTTTGACTTCCAAAATCATTCTCTCCGACTTCCAAAATCCTTCTGACACCCGTTCCGCTCTTACCAGCCTTTTTATATATTATCCTGACACTCTCGCTCTCTCTCGCTCTCTCGCATTCATTCTCTTTCACTGGGTCTCACTCGCTATCTCATTCTTATTCATTCTCTCTGTTTTCTCTATTTATTTCCCTTAAAAACTTTCACGCTTTCACTTTCGGTCGTGCGGAACTTCGAGGGACCTAAACCGTAATAACTCAGGTCACTCGATGTTGCCCAAACATTCTGTCCCCATCCGTCCCATTAACTTAGCATTTTATAACATTCGCTCTCGACCATTCTATCTTTCATACTCGTAAAAAAATGAACCCTACAATAGCTTTTTTTGAATATCAAGCCACATGTTATGGAATTTTTTCAGATTTTTCGGTTGCAAACTGTGATTGTCAAAAATGAAAAACCAAACAAAAATCGGAAAATTGAAGATTTCTCGAAAACTAAAATACTTGCTATTTCTATATTAATTCCCTGATAAGGTAATGTCACAAGTAATCTACTCAATTTTTCTCAGATTTTTTAGTCGACTGCAACATTGTCAAAAAAAATTAAAACCGAATTTGTCGATATATTTGCTATGTAACTACAAGTTACTACTTGTTGAGTTTACCGCAAGTGTGGATTAAGCAATTTTAAACGTTTTCACATTGAAACAAACAATTTTTTAACCTGGAAAATGCGATTCGAGGGAGCAAAAAAATTGTGACCACCGGAATATATACTGAAATGTTTTCACTCATCACAACATGATTGGTTGGCGGCTCAGTCTTTTTGCAACCCTCGTAGGAGTCAGACGCACCCTTGCGACGGCTCCTCAGGTAGACCAAAAAGATTCCAACAAGAAAAGTGTCAAGTCATTTTTGCGTGTCTCCACCTAAAAAAGTGACAGTTCAGTGTGTTCATTTTCGCTTAACCCCTGAGAAGCATTAATTAATAATAATAGAAATAATAAAACCACCGAAGGGGGTTATCCCCCCTATCATCGCGATAAATACAGTGCCAGAAAAATGTAATATTACAACCGTGACCCCAATATCGTCACCTCCCAACATATCTGCAAATGCTAACTACGCCAAGTTGGTAGATTTGGACAACTTAAATAGTGCAGTATTCTCGCTGCACTTGAAAAATAGAGTAATGCAAAAGAACACAACAAAAAGGCTAAACCCTTCGCCAAATTTTTCAAAGGCGAAAAGATCAATGGAAAGAGCCGTTGCAGCGAGCACCAGTGGCTCAACAAACTCGTCGGCCTCCCACATGGAGGCTTCGTACGAGGATTTAGTTGCAGCCAACAAAACACTACTACAAACAGTGGAAAAATTATCAGCGCAACTGAAAGAAGCGCTAGATAAACTACAAAATAAAAATATTCTCAACCACATCGCTGACCCCCCGAGTGACAATAGCATGGAAACGGAATCACCCTTGGAGGAGAAAAATAATACCTGGTCCTTGGTAAAAAAAAGAGGACACAGCAACCCTCTCCTGAAGACGTCAACATCCACAAACAAGAGGCCCGACCAGGCCAACGCACAGCTTACCCATCATCGTAAAGCAATTACAAAGCAGGTAGCGGTCCCGAGTAATTGCGCCCCGCATCAAGACACCACGCACCCCCCAAGGCCAACACCACCGAACCAGACACCGAGGCCGACAAGAGGTTTCCATGCGCAGGAAACCGACAAGGCAGAGGGAAATCAACACAACTCAGGTCCCAGCAAGCCGCCTCCAATAACGATAATGGAAGGTAGTTCTAAAATCACAATTGATATAATAAAAAAAGCGGGAATTACCAAAAATTTTGTTACAAAAAAGGGCAGAGGTAACAACCACCTCGTTCAAACTTTCAGCTTAGTTGAGTTTAAAACAGTATGTCTAGCTTTAAAAAACAATAACATTAAATTCTTCACATACACCCCTAAAAACGAAAAACAGAAAACAGTATTGCTGAAAAACCTGGATGGAGACTTCGACTCTGAAGAAGTTCTATCCGAACTACAAAATAAGAAAGTAGAAGAGCTCAGGTTCATCCAGGTCAATAAATTTAAAACAAATTATTCAGTAAAGACCAACAAAAATTTGCCAATTTTCGTCGTTAAGCTCTCTCCAGAGAGCCGTCTAGAACAACTAAAGAATATTAAAGTGGTCCTCCACTCAGCAATTACCTGGGACAAACTAAACAAAACGTCCCAGGTCCAATGCAGACGATGCCAAAGGATAGAGCACGCGGCAGCAAACTGCAATCTCGATTACAGATGCGTAAAATGCGCAGAAAACCACAAGCCGGGAGAATGTAAACTCCCCCCCGTAGACATAAACGATAGAGAAGAGTCCAGGGATAAAGTTTTCTGCACACTTTGTAAAAACTACGGACACCCCGCTTCGTACAAATGGTGTCCCAAATTACTAGAAATCCGTGCAAAAATTGCGGAAAGGAGGGAGCAGCAGACAGCCCCAAAAATAAATAGACTGAATCACATCTACAAAAAAGTTACTCCTGGGGTGTCATTTAGCAACATAGTGACAGGCATTCCAGGTACCCCACACTCCCATACCAACTCCCAAATCACCGCTAGGCCATCTACCCAACAAAACCCCGCACTACCCTCGACCATTCCCTCCCTAATTGAGGAAATCAAGGAAACCATTGCCCAGTCCTTAAATAACCGGCTAAGCGAAATTGTCAAACAAGTAAAATGCAACGCAGACAAAATAAACTCATTACTGGACATACTTGACATTAACGTACAATAAACTCAACACTACCAAACCACAGACAACAGCTATACGATATATTAAATATCGTATCAATAAATGTTAACTCTCTAATAACTAACGAAAGACGCGCTACTCTAACTGACTTTCTCACATTACACGCTCCAGACATCACACTGTTATGCGAAACTAAACTTAACCCTAGCCATAAACTCTGCTTCAAAAACTACAACCTAATCAGAACGGACAGACCGAATGCCAAGCAGGGTTGGGAAACGGCCATCCTAATCCACTCCAGGCTAAAATTCACATTAAGAAACATAAAGATGGACAGCCCGAACCCGGTATTAGAACATACAGTAATAGAAATCAAACTCCCGGATAGCCATAGTCTATTTCTTATTGCAGCTTATGCAGCAGGTAACTGCAAGAAGAAATTCATCCCTGACTTAAAATGCCTTTTCCGAAAGTTAAAACTAGATCAGACAAAAAACCTCTACCTCCTAGCAGGCGACCTTATCGCAAAGCATATGTCCTGGGGTAACAACACAAACAACAGCAGAGGAACATCACTACACCTTTGGCACACCGACAACCAAATCACTTACAGAACATCGTTATATAGCACCGAATCCCCTTCCTATCCCAGAAGTAGCGGCTACATAGACCTATGCCTAGCCGACAATAGAATTACCCTACACAACACAGAATCCGGCAAAATTAAGTGCCTGGACTACGACAGCGACCACACAAAGCCCTCCTAATGTCCTTCTCCATAGACATATTACCACACCTCTTACTGGACACAATTGACCCAATAATAAGTATGAACTTCAACAAAGCGGACTGGAGATATTTCCAAACATGGCTAGAGGGAAACCACCTAGAATTTACATTACCAAATGACAGGAACTTCACAACAAGGGAAATTGACACTCACCTTCTACAAATAAACGAACATATACTAGAGGCAATAGATAGAGCCGTCCCAAAATATAACCACAACCTGAACGCGACGGACAAATATATTACCCACAACATACACAGACTCCGTAAAGACAAAAGCTACCTAATTACACAAATAAACAACATTCTGTCACCACGGAACCAGACAATTGTCAAGTCACTAAAGAAAACGCTAAAAAACATCAAATATAAAATAAAAAGAGCGTTCCAGGAATCGGTGAGCAATCACTGGAAGCAAAAAATTTGCAACATAGTTTAGCCATAGTTAGCCAAACTGTAACCACGCCTCGTGCAGACCGTCGATGCGCGAGCGAACATCCGTCGGCGTGAGGATGTTTCGCTCGTCTGCTTGGAATCGAGAGAGAGCTCTCTCGATGTACTCTTGGAAGTGTTGCTGTCTGGACAGCAGACTGTACATCGTACCTGCGGCGGACTTCTCACTTTC
This sequence comes from Augochlorella aurata, assembly GCA_028455555.1. Classification (NCBI taxonomy): domain Eukaryota; kingdom Metazoa; phylum Arthropoda; class Insecta; order Hymenoptera; family Halictidae; genus Augochlorella; species Augochlorella aurata. The sequence goes on from CM052153.1 coordinate 15,704,406, forward strand.
ACTCGATATCCGGCTCGAAGGACCAATGTTTGCGCCGTGCGTTGATGGTAGGGCACGACAATCGCCGGTTCCACCTCGAAGGGGGTGATCGAAGGAAAGTGAATACGGCCGTCAAATGAGATAAAAGACGGTGACGAATAAATTGTACTTTTATTATCACGAGTCTTTCAAAAACAAGAATCACCGCTGTACTGGACTCCAGATGGTTAACAACGTCGCCCGTGAGAGTTAAACGAGCGCGATACAGTTATTAACGTAACGAAATGAGCGGAGGAGAGCGCAACGGTGAACAGAGAACAAGATCGAACTAAGAACTAAACTGATCTTGGCGAATGTGTAGTGGTACGGGGAAAAGAGAGCAAGATCGAACTAAGAACCAAACTGATCTTGACGAATGTGTTTAGCGCTACGGGGAAAAGAGAGCAAGATCGAACTAAGAACCAAATTGATCTTGACGAAGGTGTAGCGCGCAACGGGGAAAAGAGAGCAAGATCGAACTAAGAACCAAATTGATCTTGACGAAGGTGTAGCGCGCAACGGGGAAAAGAGAGCAAGATCGAACTAAAAGAACTAAACTGATCTTGACGAATGTGTAGACAACTCTCTCGAACAAAGGTTTGGACAACTCTGATGGCTAGGAAATTCGGCGCTCACGTCCTGGCGTCCGGGCCAGCGCGTGAGGGGGGGTTCGCTGATTAGGGATTGGACGAGATCGATCACGCGATCGATCGAGCGAGCGCGACAGTAACGGCCGTTGACACTAAGAATGACAAGGTGAACGCTACAGAAACAGATTTTGATGCTAAGAACAAGGTGAACGGGACAAAAACAGACTTCGATGCTAAGAACGATCAGGTGAACGCGACAAAAACCGACACCGAGGCGAAGAATGTAACAACGGGTCAGGGCCGACGCAACTCTTAACGGTGCCCGACTTTTCGCAAGATCTCTTGTGTCTGATCGGCGTTAACAATAGAAAAGCTAGACCCTAATAAGCGTTTTCCAATAATAAATAATCTATTCAGACAAAAAGCCCACAACACAATAGACACTCTGATAATTCCACAAAACCTAACAACCCTTATACAGGAGGCACACATAGACATAGATTCCCTTGATAGAGACAGCGCCAACAACCTTTTGATACACGAAACCACAGACAAACTCAACATACTTGGAGCACACTTCCAGCGAGTGAATACGCAAAACGAACACTTAGTAAAAAAACAACTCTGTAGCATCATAGACCACAAAATTAAAAACCTTAAAGAAGAAATCGATTCAGACAAACTTAACAACACCAGCATTTGCCAGTTTTCAAATACCCTCCTGTCAAGCAATCCCAACAACCCAGACCTTCCCGAAAATTATTTTACTAACGTCCGAAGCTTGCACAACATACTCCGGAAATTAAATGGTAAAAAATCTTCCAGTTTCGACAAAATCCCTAATATAGTCCAAAAAAATTTACCCATCCGTTACATATACTATTACACCATCCTTTTCAACAATTGTCTAAACCTCTCCTACTTCCCCGTAAATTGGAAAACGGCAAAGCTCATAAACATAAAAAAAAGAGACAAGGAGTGTAGCAACCCATCCAGCTACAGACCCATCAGCCTGCTACCTAACATAAGCAAAGTTTTTGAAATATAATTAAATAACACAATCAATAAGCCCTGCACAGCACACAACATCATCCCAGATACACAATTCGGTTTTAGAGACACAAACACTCCACAATACACGCCATAACTAAATTTACCTCAGACATATGCTGGGCTAGGAACGCTGGCAACTGCGTGGGGCATGCCTGTAGACCTAGAAAAGGCATTCGACACTGTCTGGCTCGATGACCTATTTTACAAACTCCTAAAAAAACAATTCCCACCTCACTTAATAAAAATCCTCTGGAATATGCTACATGGCAAACGATTCTACACCGCGGAGGGAATCCATAAATCCTCTATAGAATTCAAAATTAATGTTCCTTGCCTGCAGCAAGGAACAGTAAACTCCCCCATCCTGTTTAACATATACATGAGCGACCTACTTCAAATGTACG
>CM052153.1:15862607-15903279 GCA_028455555.1 Augochlorella aurata
GAGAGAGAGAGAGAGAGAGAGAGAGAGAGAGAGAGTCAGGAGGATGTATAAAAGGGCTGTTAAGGGCGGAACGTAGGTCAGAAGGATTTTGGAAGTTGAAGAAGAGCCGTGAGTTGTTGTTGTAGTTGTAGTCGTTGTTGAAGTAGTCGTTGTTGTGGTGAATAAACTATCTGTTATTGTTACTAAAGTCGTGTGTTGTCTATTTGTCACATATTACCACGGAGTCTCGTGGGATTTACTAAACCCTTTAATAAAATAATTCCTACAATACCTTATGTGGTATCTATCTGTAAGTATGTGTTTAAGCGTGTTTGTGAACTTACTGTGGTTTTCAATTCCCCCATCTATGACAATTGGGGTTGGTCTTTTTGTTTTCCCGTTGCTTTGTTGCTGTTGTGGCTGCCTGCTTGTGGATTCTGCATTTGCATTTCCTTGATCATTTTCACTATCTCCATCAGAATCATCTTCTGATGAGAGAATTTCATATCTGTTTCTGCAGGGTATCAAGGTATTAGTTACTTGATACCTCATCCTTTTATTTCCTGCTTTGTTTTCTATTGTGTTTACGTCCATTCTTATTTCCTGTATCCTGTTTTCAGCTTTATACGCATATTTATGTTCATTATTTATTATTATTAATTTTCCGATATCTAATTTCGGCTCAATTCTCCTTTTATGCACTAGTTTTGTTAGTTTCCCTATTGTTTATCAAAATTTCTTTCACTGTTCTACGAGCCAAGGATTGGCCTACACATCGATTGATCGATCGATAATGATCGGACGAGAATCGGTTCTTTGCAACGTGATATGGCCGTTAGCTGTCTACACAGTGACACCAATCGTATCTCATGTCATTAAGATGGTTATCCCGTGTCGTACAGCTAAATAAGTGTAAAGTGCAAAGCTGATACCTGCCAGACCCTAACTACGGCCAGGTCAACCAGCAAGTGGCGCCGTCGTCAATTTATTGGACCTGTCGGAATAGCGTACAATATTGACTTATTATGCTTTTTGGCAAGTATTTAAAGACTATGTTGAACATATTATCGAGACCTGATGATTTTTTATTATTTATTTTTTTAAATATTTTCAGTAATTCTTTATATGATATTAGATAGTCTGTTTGATGGGTTGTTGGATGTATTATTGTTGTTAATAATGTCACGGGAATTTATTGGTCGTGAATAAAAAAAAGAAAAGTGTCTAGGATCTGGGAACAGATACTGCTTTTAAGATTTTCTGATCTTATAATATTCGCTTATACTTTGAATATTCTGTTATCTTATTCGAGATTCCGACAGGCTTGTAGCGATATTGAAAGACACAGGTATTTCGTTTGAATGACTGAACTTTATTCGTTAGTCTGTTGGCCTTTTTATACAGAGATTTGTAGGGAGTGGGGTAGCTTAGAAAATGCTGCCCTCAGCGTTGCAGGCGTTGCAGAGTCGGTTGGTGTGGACTGTGTTAGCCGTCGTTACAGTAATAATAATAATAACAAATCAGAATAGAAAGGAAAATAGATAAATTAAGAAAACAAATAGGAAGATTAACACAATTCACAAGAGGAAATCACTCAAAACGAATCCAACAACACGCACAACAAATCACACACAATAGCAAACAAACACCAATAGAAACATTAGAAATACTAAAACAAAAATTAACAGTATACACCACAAGACTAAGAAGATACAAAAAGTCAAACAAGAGGAAAATACAAAATATCCAGTTGAATAAAAATGAGAAAAGGTTTTACCAACAACTTATTAACAAAAAGAAACAAACACAACATGCGCCACCAAACACAGCAGACATCGAAAGTTACTGGAAAAACATATGGTCAAAACATAAATCACACAATCACAAAGCCATGTGGGCCAAAATAGAAGAAGAAGAATACAAGGGCATACCACAACAAACCGATCACACAGTTACGATAGTAGATGAACTCAAACAGACTATCAGAAAAACACATAACTAGAAAGCACCAGGAATAGACCATATTCATAACTTTTGTTACAAAAGATTCACAACACTACATGAATATCTAACGAAACAAATCAACAAAATTATACTAGAACCCGAACAACTACCACAGTTTCTGGCATAAGGGAGAACATATATCAAACCAAAAAACAGTGAAACACAGAACCCAGCTAATTACAGACCGATCGCATGCTTACCTACATTATACAAGATAATAACCGCGATAATCACACAAAAAAGAAACAAACACCTCACACAACGCAACATACTCACAGAAGAACAAAAAGGATGTAAAAAAACAGCCAGGGTTGCAAATAACAACTGATAATAAACAGTATTCTTATGCAACGAGCGGAAAAACAACGAAACCTGGCCACCTGCTACATAGACTACAAAAAAGCATTCGACTCCATACCACATAGCTGGCTAGGTAAAGTCATACAAATATACAAAATAGACCAACACATAGAAAACTTCCTGTCCACAGTTATGAGATCCTGGAGAACAAAAATACACGCAACAACAAATCAGACACACACTGAAACCAATGAAATACAAATACAGAGAGGAATATTCCAAGGAGACTCGCTAAGTGCTCTCTGGTTCTGCATGTGCATCAATCCATTATCAAACACCCTCAATAGAACCGAATACGGCTTTAAAATCAAACACCGAAACACCCCACAACACACCCTAAAACATCTACTCTACGTGGACGACATCAAGATATTTGCTGCAACAAAGACACAAATGCAATCACTCTTAAAAATAACAGAACAATTTACGAAAGACACTAACATGCAATTTGGAATCGATAAATGCAGGATACTAACAATAGAAAAAGGAAAGTGCCAAACACAAAACGCAATCGAGACATTAAACGACGAAATCCTCAGAAACATGGAAGTCGAAGACACGAATAAATACTTCGGATTCGACCAAAACACCAGCATAAACCACACACGCACCAAAGAACAACTAAAGCAGAAATATAAACAAAGACTCACGCAAATACTCAGGTCAGAACTAAACTCCAAAAATACATTCAAAGCAATCAATACATTCGCAATACCACTATTGACATACTCATTCGGAATAATAAAATGGGCCAAAACAGAACTAGAAGAAATAGATAGATTAAACAGAACACAACTCACAGCCCACCGTAAACTACACCCAAACACACGTACCGAAAGAATTACAATCAGCCGAAAAGAAGGAGGGAGAGGGCTCACAGACATACAGAACTTACACAATAAACAAATAAAACACCTCAGGATACTTCCGAGCTTATCTGTTCGGGGTTGGGAGCGCGGCCTCGCATTTATGCGGTTACGGCTGCCACGATGAGAGGGATAGCGCCGAGCACACCTTCTTCGCATGCTCGCGCTGGGTCAAGGCACGAGACCGTCTCCAGCAGGGCGTTGGTTCCATCACTCCGGACAACATCGTCGGGGTGATGTTGCGCAGTATGCAGCATTGGAGCGCTGTCGTGGGCGATGCCCGACGGCTGCTCTTAGAAAAGAAGTAGGAGGAGAGTCGGTGGAACCCTGCTACTCCACCTTAGGGGACTCCACCGGCAGGCCGCGGTATCGCTTCACGGGCCAAGACTTGTTGTGAGGATAGAAAAGGGCACCGCGTCATTCATGACGCGAATGGCGGATCCCCTCCCGAAGTAATGTGATAAACGGTTCCAGGAGGGGGCTCAAAGTCGCGAGAAGGGGAGCGGTTTTTTAGTGGGTACAAATCCCTCATAACTCGGGGAATACATGGCCCTCCTCGGGTATCTTTTTGAAGATTTTTCCACTTCCCTGCCCAAAAGAAAGTAGTAGTAGTAGTAGTAGTAATAATAATAATAATGATAATAATAGTAGACGGTAATATCTATGGCGATGTATGAGGAAAATATATAATAATAGTAAGAACAGGGGGGACGGGAGTGTAGTGAATACGTAACAGCTGTACTTTAATATTATATCCCCCCTTAAACTAACAAGAAGACTATACTGTTGGGTCACAATTTTACTGCGGACGTGAGGCAGGGGTGCAAGATCCGCCGTACTTTAATATTCGCGACAAGTACACGTCCTAGCGGTACCAATATTTATTATGCTTATTTCTTTATTATATTTTTGCATTATGCTGTGGAAGGGATCTTCGACTGCAGCCCATGCTGCGACAGTCTCCAGCAAGCTATTTAATTGTGTAGGGCGATGAATGATTAAAAACGGTAATAAAATCGTTAGCTGTCGATTTACTTTTTGTCAAATTATGAATACGAGTGGGGTGCTAATTGCGGTTAAGGATGTTTCCAAATGTTCCAAGGACGCAAGTGGAACGGCTTCCGTTGAGTCTAATAAATTGACGACGGAACCACGTGCTTGGAGACCTGACCGTAGTTAGGGTCTGGCAGGTATCGGCTTTCCTCTTCAAACTTATTTAGCTTTACGACACGGGATAATCATCCCAATGACATGAGATACGATTGGTGCCACTGTGTAGACAGCTAACGGCCATATCACGTTGCAAAGAACCGATTCTCGGGAGCCGCGCTGCGATCGCTGTACTAGTCACATCGTGTCATGCCGCTTGTTACAATAAAACAGAATAATACAGATATTTTCGACCACTTTCCTATCGCAGCAGCCCACTGGGCTTTTCACAGTGTGTGATGAATTAGTGAGTGATATACTAACCCCGGTTCATCGTGAATGGGCAAAAAATCCAACGAATATGGCAACGCACACCTCGGACATGCACAAGGAACATGGCGACAAACGGTCCTATTCACCGGACCCATCAGACAAAGAAAACGTATCACCTGAGCTACGTTTAATTCCCAGAAATCGAAAGGTACCTAAATTGAACTCTCTCCAAATCAATAGGCAGAACGATAAACTCCTCAAAGAATGCAACATAGCCTCAAAAAAAGTACAGTAAGGCCTAACCTCACAACCGCCCGCACGCGAGGAGCGCCACCCTACCCCATCGACATCAGGCTGGGTAACCCCCAAAAAACCAGTGCCTGCAACCACCGCATCTGAGATCTCATTCAACGAATCCACTATCTCAAACGATAACCGCTTCCTCCCATTAACGAACGATGAAAACATGGAACAGGAAAACAATAACACCACCACTGCAGACACATCCATTAACACAAAAAAAACTGCTAAGCCGACCAGGCCACCTCCAATATTCACTACAAACTCCAACATGGGGTCCCTTATCAACACCTTAAAAAAATTGAATATTCCTTACAATGGCTTCACAATAAAAGAAGTGGATAAACAGAACCACACGATATACTTGAAAGAAATTCAACATCATCAGGCCACGACCAACCGCCTAAAAGAGGAAAACACCGGACACTTCTCCTATACACCGAAATCTCTAAGACCCAAATCATTAATAATTAAAGGAATCAAAGGTGACTTCATGCCCGAAGACATACTAGAAGAGATTTCAACCCTCCAAATTCCAAACCTAAACATAATTAAATTATCGCCAGACAGCAACACCAAAGATCTTTACAAGATTAATGTGCTTGCGCACCAAGAAATCAGATGGGAACAACTAAAAAAACCACCCATTTTCCAATGCCATAAATGCCAACGACTTGGACATTCCAGTAGAAATTGTCACCTCCAATTCAGGTGCGTAAAATGTGCCCAAACCCACGAACCGGGGAACTGCTCCATTAACCAACATGACAATAGACAGCCACTGAAATGTGCCAACTGTCACCAAGAAGGTCATCCAGCATCATACAAAGGATGCCCCTTCATCACATTCGCCCTCCAGGAAAAGAAAGAATTGACATCAGCCCATCGTCTCAAGACAATCACCAAAATCAGCAATATCAACTCAACAATCCGAGCCAACACCTCATACGCCCAGGCAACCAGGAATGCAAATCCACTCCCCCCGAAGGAATATCATCCAACCACAACAAGCTACTGCGGTCCACCACCCAGAGGATCGGCACCCACAGAATAACTACCAGATAGCGACCATCACGCGCACCAGAACTCACAACCCCCAACATGGGCTCAAGAACTTAAAGATGACCTCCTAAATATCCTCACTCACCAACTCCAAACACTAACAACCCAAATAGCAGCCAATTCTCAAAAAATAGAATACATTCTAAACACCCTCTTCTCAAATTAAAATGGCTCCTCCCAATCACCACATCAACCAGATTAGAATTGCAGCTATCAATGTAAACTCCATAATTTCAAACCACAGAAGACTCGAACTCCTCGGCTTCCTTCAAACCCATAGCCACGATGTTGTTTTCCTTTCAGAAACTAAACTTACACCCAGACTCAAACCCACTTTCAAGGAGTACGATATAATTAGATCCGACAGACCGAATTCAAAGATAGGTGGTGGCACAGCTATCTTAATAAAACGTAACATCCCATTCGAAGAGATTAAACCCGCTATCTCCAACACAATCCTCGAATTCACAGCAATTAAAATAAAAATTAACGACAACAAAAACCTAATATTAATCAGCACTTACGCTAGATCTGACAACCGAGAACTTTTCACAACAGAAATAAACGCTCTCTTTGACAGCACCAATCTCCAATCAGAAACTAATTATTTCGTTGCTGCGGGAGACCTTAATGCCAGACGAAAAGCATGGGGAGATCGGATCGACAACCAGCGAGGCAGACATCTAAGACAATGGGAGGACTCCCATTCGACCAATTACAAAACTAAAATCATCACCCCTGCATCCCCTACATACAAGCCAGCTCAATCCTTTCTAGACATCTGCCTTGCAGATGTAAGAATGCACCTACTAAACGGCATTAACGGCAAAGCCCCCACGCTCCCTTACGACAGTGACCATACAGCCCTCTCACTAATTTTCCAAATACCAATTTCTTCCTCCCTCCCCTGGACTCCATACTCTGAAGCACATAAACTCAACTTCAAAGCCACTAACTGGCCGCGCTTCACAAAAAATCTAGTCAAATCTTACAACCTTGAAATCTCACATGACCGCAACCTATCAATCCCAAAGATTGACGACCACCTTGAAGAAGTCAACAACACAATTAATCACACCATCTCCAGAATCATACCCAAAATCAGACCGAATAACAACACACAGAAATACCGAATCCGAAAAATCCAAAAACTCCAAAAATCCAAAAGCTCACTAGTCTCCACCCTGCACAACCTACGCACCAACTATTCATACCTCAACCAATCCATCTCCAAATCTGTCAAAGCCACAATTTAAAAAATCAATAAAAAAAACTCCAATTGGCGCTCAAAAAATCCATCGAACGATACTGGACCAACCTCACCAAAGAAATAGAGTATCGAGACTCTGACTCCTTCTTCCCACGAATAAACGCCATGTTCAGACCCAAACACCATGCTCCTATTGCTGATCTCCACATCTCCCGAAACATGAGTTCAATTCTCTTTAGAAGCGGATCTAATACAACACAAGCTAGAACCCTCAACGACAACCTTATCTTTTCCATCCCAACCGACAAACTAAACATCCTAGGTGCCTACTACGAGTCAGTAAACTCACCAAGATCACTCAACACTAACTCACCCCTTAGAAGAATAGTAGATTCCACAGCGGAAACCATTAAAAACCAATTCACCACATTACGAGCCTCAAACTCCACTATTACTATGTTTAATGATTCCAACAAAGCCCCTAGTCCTACTCTCATCCCAAACCACGAACACCCCTTCTGCTCCCTCCAACTAGTGGAACACATACTTAATCACCTTCCAAACAAAACCTCAAGTGGTCTTGACGGTATACCCCCAATAGTACTAAAACACCTTCCTCGAAAAATGATCTTCGACCTAACAGTCATTTTCAATAACGCGCTAAATCATCACTACTTCCCAAAAGCATGGAAACAGGCAAACATCCTCCCCATCCTAAAAAACGACAAAAATCCACACGACCCCTCCAGCTACCGCCCTATTAGTCTCACCCCCAGCCTGAGCAAAGTCTATGAATCGATCATCAACCTTCACATCAACTCCTTCTCTACAACCAACAATATCATACCAGACTGCCAATTCGACTTCAAACATAAACATTCCACCACCCATGCCATCCACAAACTCCTGTCCGACCTCAACACCATAATCGGAAATGGTCACTTCGTAGGAGCAGCCCTACTAGACCTAGAAAAAGCTTTCGATTCTGTCTGGCACAACGGTCTTCTTTATAAACTCAAGAAAAAGAACTGCCCTACCTGGTTACTCTACACGATTTGGGACATGATAACTGATAAAACCTTTGCCACCTGGGACGGTAAATTACTTTCCCTCAAAAAATTCAAAATCCTTGATGGGCTCCAACAAGGAACAATAAACTCGCCCATTCTCTTTAACATCTTCCTCAATGACCTCCCTAAATTGTTCAACCTCAATGAAGACGGCACCTCCTATGCCCTGGCTTTTGCGGATGATCTCATCATATATTCGTCGGGTGGCAAGGTCATAACGATCAGAGACAAGTTAGAAACCCTCATAGAAAAAATTAACAAATACTTCATGACATGGAATCTCCGTCTAAATCCCAGTAAATGTGAAACTATTCTATTCCGGAATCCACTACACAAATTGCCAAACAAAGCAAAAAGAGAAAGTAAAAACTTCAGCATATCCACCACAATTCCTGGCACCACCACCTTAAAACCCATCCCTCACAAAAAGACCGTGAAATATCTCGGAGTACATATAGACCAACTGCTCCGTGGTAATAAACACATCGAAATCCAAATAGACAAAGCCAGAGAAGCCTTCCTCGCCAATAGCAGAATATTTTATAACAAACACCTAACCCACCGTACAAAAACCATCTTATACATGCTCCTCATCAGACCCATCATCACCTATGCCGCCCCCATATGGTGGAACTGTAATCACACCTGTATAACCCTTGGTTGATCTCTTGCGGATCTTTCGGGCCTTGTGGTTATTTGCACTGCGAGGTGCCCGCTAGGTATATTCGAAGGACCACCTTCCGACTTGGAAGGAACTAAATATGAGGCGAGATATTCCTTTGAACTTGATTCTATATTTCAGAACTATGAGGTGTAGACTATACAAAGTTAAAGATGATAGTCTTGAAAAAGACTGAGTATCCAAGACGTGTACTGCGGAAAGCTTGTTCAAATCTGCCTTATGATTTTTGTTGAGCGGGGTTTATATAGCATTTTGGGTCCGGAATAGGGACCAATGGTAGTGTCGCTAGGCGAAGAAAAACGCTGATTGGCGCGCGCTAGTGTCGAGAAGGCAGGGGTGGTTTAACTGCGAATTGTTAAAAAGGTGGTGTACACGTGCTAACCATCCCTCGTACCTGATTGCCGCGGGTTAGTCTCAAGGACAAAGAACCATAAAATGTTCCCGCTGTCCTTCGGTACCCTCATTTGAAGGGTTTTAAATCTGGCAAAACGCTTTACAATTTTTAAGCCAGCGAGTGATTATAAACATGGAGCGACAAACATTTTAAAACATAATAGAGTCGTCGCACAAGAATTGTTAATAAAATTTCGCCCTGGCAGGCCGCTACAACACCACTATGGAGAAAATCCGTACATTAGAAAGAAAATGCCTGAGAGCCTGCCTCAAACTTCACCGCTCCCAAAAATCAGACTGGCTACATTATATCAGTAACCAAATCCTGTACAACACAGCTGATATACCAAGAATCGATTCCTTCATCCTAAAAGCAACCCGAAATTATTTTAGCACACTACCTTCCATAGAAAACAGCATAACTAAATCCCTAATCCACCAAGACCCTACTGTCTCCCAACACCAAGTCGCTTCCGGCTACACTACCCCTCAAGCCTTCCTATATTGCGATAAAATAGGACTCATTCAAAACTCTAACAACGTAAATCTAATATATCACTGGAAACGTAACAAGGCAGATAAAAGAATTTCTTACCACCACCTCGATTTCGATTTAGACCGACACAACTTCAAATTTTCCCAGTCACTACCCAATAAGGACTATCTTGATTTCCACAGACTAGATCACGAAACGTACTAGTGGCTCACAATAAATGACACCCACATGACAGACCTTCGCGAAAGAAAAAATACACAAATAATAACTAGGGCACAACGTCCATCTTAAACCATTGTACATATGTATATACATTTCATTTTATTTAATTTTATTCCTAAGTTAGCTATAAGTTAGTTTATAAGTTAGTCTAAGCGCGCCCGATTCCCAAAGACTGACGCGGGGGTTTTTATAATTTCTTTTTCCCCCATCCACCGTCCGCCTATAGTTTTAAGTATTACTTGCTCTATATTTTCCTAGTTAATAGTTAATAAAATTCCTACTTACAAACCCACCATCCAAAGTTTTTACCTAAGAGACTCACACACAAGCGAGCAATTAGGTAAACATGGAATATTGCGTGGTAGTTTTTCATTGTTTATTATACCTGTTATAAGACTGTACAAATTTTATACAATAAACATTGTTTAAAAAAAAGAACCGATTCTCGTCCGATCATCGAAGTTAAACAGTGTTGAGCGTGGTCAGTACTTGGATGGGTGACCGCCTGGGAACACCACGTGCTGTTGGCTCTTTTTTGTATTCATATTTCCCTTCAAACTAGTAAGAAGGCCATACTGACGGGTCACACTTTTACCCCGGACGTGAGGCAGGGATACAACATCCAGCAAACTTTAATATTCGCGATAACTACAAGTCTTAGCGGAACCGATATTTATTTCTTTAATATATTTTTGTATTATGCTGTGGAAGGGATGTTCGACTGCAGTCGATGCTGCGACAGTCTCCAGCAAGCTATAATTGTGAAGTGCGATGGTCGAGTAAAAACGGAAATAGAATCGTTAACCGTCGATTTACGTTTTGTCAAATAATGATACGAGTGGAGTGCTAATTGCGGATAAGGATGTTTCCAAATGTTCCAAGGACGCAAGTGGAATGGATTCCGACAGGTCCAATAAATTGACGACGGCGCCACGTGCTTGGAGACCAGACCGTAGTTAGGGTCTGACAGGTATCAGCTTTAGTCTTCATACTTTACTATCATAAATAAAAAACGAAAAGAGACACAGCACTCATCATGAGCAGCAACATAACAATCGTAGAGCAGTAGGAACTCGAAATACTCCTAGTATGTAATATATAACAAAAAGAAGAAAGAAAAAAAGTATTAACACAAACATAAATCGAGCAAAAAAAACCTCGAAACAACGCTGAGGGACAACATGACGGCGAATGTCACAGCGGCAGCGAAAATGAAATTATACCTTCGAGTATAGCAGGAAAAAAGAAGTACGAACAAATACAGCTGCAAAATAAATATTAGATTTTGACGAACTCGCCAGACTCTTTTGGAGAGAAAAGAATACACAAATTGTAAAACAAATTCAAGATAATAATGAAGAAAGAAGAAGGATCACTACAAATTTAAATTCAAATTCATACTCGAAGTTAGATTAAGTCGATAAGTTAGATTAAAGCGTAATATGTAAGATAGTATTAGAATGTAAATAAGCGACAACTAGCTAGTAAGGTTTTGGTAGACTGCTCAGTCTTCCATAGACGGGCGAATATGCCCAGAGTAATTGTAACGTTCGAAATAGTTCGTAGAAATATTAAAACAAATTAATCGGTAACAAACGAATTAAAAATAAAAATCTAAACGTTTCTAAAGTAAGAAAATCGGAAGAAAGTTCGGAAGCACGTGTTGAAGTATATATTTTAAAAATGGCTGCGGGTAACGGTTATAATAGCGAAATAGAAATCATAGAAAAATTAAAAGACGAAACCAATTTCCAAATATGGAAATTTCAAGTAACGATCCTTTTTAAATCATCAAACCTGTTTGATATCGTAGCCAGAAATAAGGTGCCTGAAGGTGATTGGCTGAATCTTTTGGACGCAAAAGCTCAGAAAACTATCGTGTCAATCGAGAGGTCGCCTCGGATGCATTTGTTGAACTGTGAGTTGTCCAACGAAAGGTTCGAAAAATTAACCACCACATGTGGAGAGGATACGAAACAGACTAAATGCAAGAATTTTTTAACTATTCCTATCCAAAAGGAAGCGACGTCTCAACATATGTAAGAACTCTCGTAAATTTGGCTTGTCGTCTAAATGCGTTGGATCAAAAAATTGATGATGTAATGTTAATTAGATACAACAATATTAACCACTCTACCAGATCTATACAAACATTTTGCGAGTGAAAAAAACGCCGTCGACTAAAAACTCTAACTAATTTAATAAGCTGATTGCAATTCGAAGAGACAAGTCTGAAACAAGAAGAAAATTCTCAAGAAAATGTAGCTTTCCAATTCTCCGTAAAAAAAATGTTTGAAATGTAACGGTCTTAATCACACAGCTAAGTATTGCAGGCAACGTTTGCTAATTAATAATCGCTCTAAAGGATGGAATAAGGGGAGTTTAACCAGTGCTACTGTAAATCATCCAGTATGACATCGTATTAGAAGGCACACAAGGACAAAATGGTTTGTACGTTAACAACGAACTTAGATATATTGCTTTGGCACCACAAGTTGGAACATCTCAGCTATTCTAGCATGCAACAACTGGAGAAATTAAGCGAATGTATGAATTTGTTTTCTAAGTCCGTTAATAACTTCGAAAGCGATGTTCGCATAATGGCAAAGCGAACGCATAAACCATTTAATACAGAAAGGACAAGGGCATCGGAACCACTTGAAATAGTTCACACCGATGTGTGCGGTCCTATACAATCCGATACTTAGGATGAAATGCGTTATTTCGTGACTTTCTTAGATGACTATACTTATTTCGCGGCTATATTTCTCATTAAAGAAAAATCCGTAATTTAATTCTATCAGAGTGCCGTAGTAAATTAAGTTACCGTGCTATAGCCCAAAAATATAAAATATCAAAAAGTGCAATAGAAAAAATATGGACAAAATATTGCATACAAAATACCGTACAGAATTTAAGACGTTGTTGGCGACAACGTTGTATTACCATTCAAGAGGACCGTCGAATTGTTCGAGAATGCCGACGAGAGCCAACAATTTCGTCGCGACAGATTTTTAATGCAGTAGGATTAGATGTGTCGACTAAAACTGTACAACGAAGGTTGCACAAAATAAGTTTAAAATCATGTGGGACGAAGCGTAAACCACACATTAATAAAAGAAACATGAAGAAACGTTTAACTTTTGCTAAAAAAATATGTTAATATGCCTATATCGTTCTGAAAAAAAGGATAGTAAGGTCTGACGAATCAAAATTTGAAATGTGACAATGCAAGAAAAAGCAAGAAGTCTTGAGAAAGAAAAATGAAACATATAAAAAATCATTTATCACACCAACGATTAAATTTGGAGGTGGTTCATTAATGGTGTGGGGTTGTTTTACATGGAATGGACCTGGAACTTTGGTACCAGTTGAAGGTATTATGAATGGTGATAAGTAGATTAACATAATCAATGAAAATTTGGAAGAGGCAATATTAAAAATCAATTTGGAAAAAGAATTTATTTTTCAACGGGACAATGATCCAAAACATGTTGCCAAGAAGAGTATGAAATTTTTCAGTGATTCGAATATTAAGTTACTTAAATGGTCAGCACAAAGTCGTGACTTGAATCCCGTAGAAAAGTGGTATGCATTAGATTCCAAAATTCCTTTGGTCAAGCGAAAAAATAAAATGGATTTTTTTAATAATTAAAAATTTACTTTTGACAATATTGACGGCGATTATATAGAAAATCTCACAAACAGTATACCGCGACGACTAGAGGCTGTAATTGCAACAAAAGGCGGCAATACTAAATACTGATTAACAAATATTGGTAGTGTCCACTAAGTTTTGTCCCTCTGTAATTTGTTAATATTTTCGTTTCGACTTTATTTGCGTTTGCACCGACTGTTAATAGGCTATCGGTCGGTAAGCGTTGGCGACAAAAAGCCGATTAATAGGCTAGCGGTCGCTAAAGTGTTAAGATATTGATTTTTGTGTATACGTTAAGATGTATTTTATTTTTAATATGCCCCCTCAAAAATGAATCGGAAAATCTAATAATAATACAAAACTTGTATAACTCAAATACTTAACAAAATAAAACAGAACTTAATAAAAAAAAACTTACGTATCAGTAAACTTGTATAAATACATAGTAACTTGATACTAACTAATTTTGATATACCTTCCTTCTTCTGGGAAATTACAATATGGTCCAACATTCATTGCTAAGGGTCAAGGGAAACCCAGGAAAACCTGACCAGATCATTTACACAAAAATATTTAAACAGTGATTAAAAAAAAATAAAAATTATTCGTTCATGCGACTCTCATCTCTAAGAACTTCTGCCGTGGAAGTAGTTTAGTCATTGCGTCTGCCAGTTGTTTACCTGTAGGAATATATTTCAAAATTATCATTTAATAAATTTTGACTTTACGTCAGAAACATCAGTTTTATTTCTAATATTTTGCTGAACTTAAACTATCTGATTTACCATTATTAGATTTCATTAATTTCTTTATTTTTGACATTACGTCAGAAATTTCAATGTTACTTTGAGTTTTTTTTACAACCAATCTCTTTAACATTCGCTACCTGCCTTGACTTTAGTAAATTAATTTTGTCAAATATTGTATCTCTAACAACGAAATACTTTTCCTTTTCCATGTCCCACATTTTATACCCGTTTGTTTCATAATCCACCAGTATTCTCTTCCATGACTTTTCATCTTTATCACGCACATATACTGTAGAACCGAAATTCTTAAATACTTTATTTGTGGCCTTTTACCATGCCACAATTCAGACGGCGTTTTATCTTGTTTCAATCCCCTTGTTGAAAATTTATTTATTAAATCTATAATAGCAGTAAGAACAACATCACCCCAGAAATTCTTATCTAAACTTGCACCGACTATCATCGCTCGGACCTTTTCTGTGATTGTACTGTTCATTCTTTCTGCTACACTAGTCAACTGTAGGGTTCGTGGAACAGTTAACTAACAACTTATACTTTTTTATACAATGGTTCTTCATCTCATTCGATACATATTTTCTACCATTATCACAGTACAAATTAACCAGTCTCAGATTAAAATGTGATTCACTCTTTGCAATATAATCTTTGAAAATGTTAAAAAGTTCTGATTTGTATTCCATGAAGTATGTAACACAATAATAAGTATACTCATCTATGAATGTTGCAAAATAATTTATTATTTATCGTAGAAGTGATTGGACCGCACGCATCCGAATATACTATATACAAAGGTTTTATTATATGACCTTTATCATTTTGAAATGACAATCGTGCTTGTTTTCCTTTTACACAAACTTCGCATAAGTTATCATTTGGTATTATTTCAATTACCAATTCTACATCGCTAATCATTCTTTTATTTCTCAACTCTAGGAATTTACTTTTTCCAATATGTCCCAAGCGTTCATGTCATAATTCAAAACTACCCTTGTTAGTACTACATTTAGTATACATTTAGTATACATTTGGACTGAGTTTACTTTTTCAAATTTTACGTCAAAATCTACAGAAATTAGATTATTTATGGACTTACCCCTTATGATGACCTTACCATCTTTCAGGATTTTTACCCCCTCCTGATTAAAAATTATCATTGTGCCTATGTTGTGCACTTTTGATACAGATATATTATATGGGACATCTGGTGAGTACAGGACATCTTGAAGTTCTCCGGTAACTTCCATATCATCGACACCAAGATCCTTATAGGAGTTCATAATTTCCGGAAGTTGGCTGTTAAATCCTCCCTATTGATTATGTGGTCGAACGCTCCTGAATCCAATAAAAATTGAATTTTGTTGCTACTTTCATCACTGCACTCAGCATGTCTTGTAATGAATGTGAATCCATCCATACTTACAGCACTTGTATTATATTGCACACATTGCACCATTTGCAATGTTCTCCAATTCTCACTATTTCTCTAGTCCAAGGATTTCTTGTAATAATAACAATCCTTCTTTATATGTCCTTTTCTTTCACACTGATAACATTTCACACTGTCGAGTCTAGGGTGCCAGTGCGTAACACCCTAGAAAATACCAATACTCCGCGATATAAACTATCTCTCGGGTTGTAAGGCCGATTACGCAGAGCGACGGAGTAGATTGATATGGCTGTCCCTCTAATTAAAGGTGAACAGCTAGTTTAGGGTAATAAGAAATATATTTAGAATATATTTACAGGAACGTCTTGCTACAGTGACTACGATGTCGAACTGTAGGAATATCGTGATTGATCGATGTAGTGGCGGGTCCGTACCTTGAAGACTGCACTTGAAGTACTGTGTAAAAACACAGACTAAGTTCGATGGTCTAAGGTGGTAAACTACGCTAGTACGGCTCTGGCTGAATGAGAGACAATACTGCTTCCCGCACTGATCTACAGATCGACTGAATGAATACTGAACGACTGAAAACTGAAGACTAAATGTATGAATCAGAATGAAATGAAATTAGGGAAATCGCTTTATGACTTGTTGTAAACATAAAGCGATTTAGACCCTAATCCAATTTGTTAATGCGATTATCCGCTGCGAAAAAAGTCCTAAAATAATAAACCCTCCAAATTCGAGAAATCTTGTCTTAAAAGGAGAAATAAAAGAATTACGAAGTGAAAGTTACGTTGCAGGACGGAACACACACATTGGTCACATGTGTTGTATTTGTTGCATTTGTCTTCACTTCTGTATATGGTTTGTTATGCACTTTTAAATTTTGATTATTTCTTTTATTTTTATGAAAGTTTTGAATTTCTTTTTATTATAATTTTGTTTTACTGCCTGGAGAATCTTTACGCTCATATCAGCATTTTCATCTGACAATTTGACCTTATGATCTAACAACCTTGTTTTTACAAATGTAACAATCAAGTTGCTTTCTACTACTGTTTCGATAGCTGTTATTACTCCATCGTAAGATGATGTAAGTGTTAATAATAAGTGAGACATCACATCTATCTCTTCTAATTATGCACTTGCTGCTTTTAATTCATTGATGAGGCCATCAAATATAGTGAAGTGCCTCATCAATGGATTATCTCTTTGCAGTTTTAAGCTTACGAGTCTTTTCCGTAAAGCCAGTTGAGTAACGAGACATGTATGCTCGTATAAGCAGTCCAAATTTTTTAAAAATTTCTTTTGCACTTATTCCTGGCTTCATGAAACTTAGCAACAAATCTGCCATATATTCCACAATTATGCTTTTAGCAGTGCGTTCTGCTTTTTCCTATTTCTTCATTTTATTTAGTGGAATTTGTTCATCAATCACATGTAAGATATTTAGTTCTGTCAGTATAACACATACACGGAATTTCCAAACAGTGTACTGCTCACCATCGAACAATTTAATGTTGCATTTCGTACCCGCACTTTCCATTGTTCTAAATTATTTAATAAATAATTACAGTATGTAAAGTTTCTGTTTATCACGGTAAAACGTTAGACTTTAAAATAATCTTGTCGACTTTAGACAATCTTTCTATACACTTCACAGTTAATTAAAAAAAAAACGTTGCCGGGGCCCATAACCTGTTGCAATTATGGGTAAAAGAAATAACTTTAATGTTACTTATAATTATCTTTATTATATATTAAGGAAGGTATATCAATAGTACCGCAGAACCACACCCAGTGAGAGACAAAACTAGAGTGACTTAAGAAAAAGGCATACTATGCAGTTCGATCGGGTCCCCAATTCTTACCTACAGCGGGAAGTAAACACTTCACGCGTTCCCGGAACCTCTTCAACGCATATTTTTGTGAATACGTTAAGACGTATTTTATTTTTAATAAATGTACTAAAAACAAATAACAATAATAATAAAAAAATTGATAATAACATAGGACATCCATCACGCACAGTGCACTCAGAAGTAAACAACGAGAGCAATTCGTACCGATTTTCACAGTATAAAAGGGGCACAATTTCCTTCCTTTCGTGCAGCAACCTTTCAAGAGACGCAGAGTAAAGATCGCATATTCGTTTGAACCTCTCTCTCCTGGCTGCACCAAATTAATAGTACGTATCCAAGCCGGCTAGGTCATACGAACCCTGCATTTCTCAGTGAGTCAAAACCAAGAACCTGAAACTTAAGCTCCGCAACACAATTGCACTTTAACAATTATAAGAGTTTTTTTTGTAATATATCTTTATATTTGTACCGAACTTAGGGTTAGATTAATTTCAATCTACATCCTCTTACCGATTCAAGTTGCTAGTATCAAAACCAGTTGCGTTCGAAACTTAGTCGCAGACGGACGTGTTATTGTTCATTCCTCGTCTAAGTGAAAAAGTATATTATTATTGTGTGTCCGGTGTGACAGTGTGAGGTGAGTCATCGGTGTCGCGTGTTCAACATAGCCGACCCATGACCAAAATAAGATTCAAATTAACGGAATCAACGTAATTAACCGGGTCAGAATGGAAGATAAATCCACCACACCCCTCTCGCTGCAAGCGGAGTGGATATCGAGACAAACAAAGCGTGCAAGAAGCAGTCCGGAAGCTGGCGTTAACAATTTTAAAAAACAAGCAACAATACCAAACTATTGGCTGAACCAACCAGTTAGCACAAAACACAAAAAGAAACTGACAACGATCATGACAAGATCATAACATCCTATCACGAGTCCCAAAAATCTCCTCCTATTTTCGTAAATGGGATACAAAACATAGCACCATTAAAAAAGCTACTAGATAAAATAGCTCACGATGATTATACGCTGAAAGTTCTAGGTAATAACCAAGTTAAAATCCAACCAAGTAATTCAGAGATATATTTACCAATCATAACTGCACTAAAGGAAAAACAAGCAGAGTGTTACACATACCAAAGAAAGCAAGATCACAACTTTAGAGTAGTCCTTAAAGGGGTCCACCCAACTACAGATACAAACGAAATAAAGGAAGAGCTGAAAGGAAAGGGGCATACATCGTTTCCAACATAAAACACCCAAAAACGAAACACCGAATTGCCGATGTTCTTCGTTGAACTAGAACCTAAAAATAACAATAAAGATATTTACGAAATTAAAAACCTTCTAAATACAATAGTAAAATTTGAATCTCCATACAAAAAACGTGAAATATCTCAATGCATGAACTGCCAAAATTATGGCCACACCAAAAACTATTGCCATAAAAGACCAAGCTGCGTAAAATGCTGTTAGGTGCTAGAATGCACCTAACCAAAGATTGCACGTGGAAGGAGAGAAATCCAGAAGTTAAGTGCTGCAATTGTGAAGGTACCCACCCGGCTATTTACAAAGGATGCATTGTACGTAAACAACTAGTAAATAAACTATTCCCTGTACTGAGACAAAAAAAGGAGAACGCACCCGAGGGACAGCAAAGACCAGCACCCAGTCCTAGACAACATGATATCACATACGCAGATAAGGTAAAAAGAAACAAACAAATACACAACAAATTAATGAGGACCTACCTCAGAGTCAAACTCTGCCAATACAGGATCATAGCAATGCAATCAAGCTCGAAGATATGATGTCCAGACTAAGTGATAGAATGGACACAATGCTCAACATCCTAACAGCCATGATGGTCAAACTAAACTAATAAAAATGGAGAACTTTTTAAAATAGAAATATGAAATGCTAACGGTCTGGTTCTAAAAAGCCAAGAACTAAAATTATTTCTCGAAATAAATGACATAGATATTATGTACATATCCGAAACACACTTTACAAAGAAAAGCTACCTCAAAATACCTAAAGATACTATGTATAATACCCAACATCCAGACGGAACTGCACACGGAGGGGCTACGGTCATTATCAAAAGTACAATAGATCACTATGGAAACGCAAAATATAACACAAAACATCTTCAAGCAACAAATGTAACGGTGAGAGATTGTAAAGGCCCAATCACATTTTCAGGCATATACTGCCCTCCAAAGCACACTATTAAACAAGAAGAATATACAGCTTTCTTTAAAACATTAGGAGAAAGATTCATAGCTGGTGGAGACTACAACGCGAAACATCCCTGGTGGGGTTCCAGATTGCGTACCCCCACTCCGAAAGGCAAACAACTTTACGAAGGTATGCTTGAAAATAATTTATATCCACTATCTATTGGAGAACCCACCTACTGGCCAACAGACAAAAGGAAAACTCCAGATCTCATTGACTTCTGTGTTATTAAAAATATTGCGGAACACAATTTAAGTATAGAATCATCCCTCAATCTCACATCTGATCACTCACCGCTTATCGTTACACTAAGCACTAAAATCGTACAAAAAAAGAAGTCACCATCTTTACATAAAAAAGCCCGAATTTTCGTTGAACACCTAAGTAAAATATTTGAACCCTTCCCCAGGCAAATTTCGCAGGAAGAGGAAAAGGAAATACACGCATTATTACAAGAACCCGTAAATCGAGAACCTTCTCTAAAATGCTTTCGTGTAAAAGAAGTTAAAAACGTAATAGATAAAATCTGTCCCAGGAAATCGCCAGGCTATGATTTAATAACAGATAAAACTCTAAGGGAGCTGCCAAATAAAATAGTCGGAATACTCACTATACTTTACAATGCTGTGATCAGACTTAACCACTTCCCAGCGCAATGGAAGGTTTCACAAATAATTCTGCTACAAAATCCAGGAAAAGATCCGACTTCACCAATATCGTATAGGCCAATTAGTTTATTACCCATAATGTCCAAAATCTTAGAAAAATTAATTTTAAAAAGAATAAAACCTATACTATCAGAAAGGAAAATAATACCGGAACGTCAATTTGGCTTTCATGAACGCCATCGACCATCGAACAAGTTCATACACTAGTAAGGAAAGCCAATAAGGACCTAGAAGAAAAAAGACTGTGCTCTGCAGTGTTCTTAGACATATCCCAGGCATTCGACAAAGTATGGCACCAGGGCCTGTTATTCAAAATTTAAAAAAAACTATCACACAGCATATTTCTTATAATGCAGTCTTATCTAAAGAAAAGACATTTCCTCATAAAATATCAAGATGCATACACTGATCTATACGAAATAAAGGCAGGCGTGCCGCAAGGTAGCGTATTAGGGCCGGTACTCTATTTACTTTACACCTCTGATTTACCAATACACACACACGCGCGCGCGGCAACCTTCGTCGATGACACAGCAATAACGTCATCACATGTAAACCCAACAATAGCATCCAACAACCTTCAAGCACATTTAAATAAAATCCAAAAGTGGCTCTACAAATGGAGAATAAAAGCCAATGAACTGAAATCAATCCATGTAACATTCACACTACGACAAGATACATGCCCACCGGTCAAGCTACTGTATATAACACAGAAATACCACAATCTGAATCGGTAAAATACCTAGTTATGCATTTGGATCGAAGAATGACATGGAGAACTCATATATGGAGCAAGCGCAAACGACTGGGTTACAAATTAGAAAGAATGTATTGGCTTATGCACCGAAAGTCAAAGCTGTCCTTAGAAAATAAATTATTACTTTATAAATGCATACTTAAACCCATCTGGACATAAAAATACAATTGTGGGGTTCAGCTTCTAATTCCAACATAGAAATACTCGAAAGATTTCTTTTTTTAAGATTAATAGTAGACGCACCATGGTTCGTGACGAATGAAATCATAAGAGAGGATTTGGGAATTCCAACAGTGAAATCCGAAGTAGCTAATTTTGGCTGCAAATATACAAAGAGACTCAGCTGTCATCCAAATCAACTGGGAATAAATCTGCTACATGAAACAACAGGCAAGAGAAGACTAAACCGTCACAAACCACTGGACTTCAACAGATTCACCTAAATAGCCATAACACATTACACATACACCAAGTAGTGTAAATAATATTATTGGTGCGAATCACCGGACGAACACCAACATGTTAATACTTATGACCAGATATTCAATTTACTTATTGCTTTGCGGCAGATTGTAAATCCATGGGGA
Organism: Augochlorella aurata; assembly: GCA_028455555.1. NCBI lineage: Eukaryota > Metazoa > Arthropoda > Insecta > Hymenoptera > Halictidae > Augochlorella > Augochlorella aurata. The sequence goes on from CM052153.1 coordinate 15,884,611, forward strand.
AACAAGTATCAAAACCACCACAGTGCACCTTTGCCGCTCAAGGTGCACCAATTCATTGAGTTACGAGGCTAACTAACAATCTTTATACCTATCCCGTCGTAGGTCCTGACGGTGAAACAAACATCGGCTCGTGCACACTGACAAAACTCTTATATCCGAACAAAACGAATCCTCGATCACGCACCACTGCCATCGCTCTTGGCTCGTAATATTATTCTAACAGTACAATCAGGTGATTACACAAACAAAAAAGTAACCGCCTTACAAAAATTAATAATATTTACCGGAAATTTCAGCATAATAATAATGATAAACAACTAAAAACATTGAAAGAACAACTTAAAAGCACACAACGTCGACTAAAATTAGAATACAGAATTGCAATAAACAACTATTGGAGAATAAAAATCGAAAACACCAAAAAGTGACTCAAAAAATATGTTTCCGCAAAACAATCAAATATTCAGAACAAAGCGAAAAGCAAATATCTCGAACCTAAAAATACCACAAAACAAGGTAAATCTAATACACGACGCACAAATAGATGAACAAAAACTGACTGAAGATGAATCAAATAACTTCATAGTGTAAAGATTCGGCGACCATGGCCTATTAGAAAGGGGTGCAGTTTATGATTATGGTGCGGACGCGACTACAGGCTATTTTTGAGATTTAGCGGAACTTTCTGTTTTATGATGGTTTATTAGGGACTCCGTATTTTAGCTAAAGGTCTCAATAGCCGTTGACGCACCGTAAAACATCTGCGAACCAAATGCGAGATGTCGAGGGCCTTAGGTAGACAACGAGAGCTCAAGGCGGGCGTACCTCGGCAAATTGGCCAGCTTCCCTCACCTTGTCGCCTCTCGGAGGATGTATATTAGTTTTTAAGCATTGCTATTGGTGTTTAGCGGTAACCGCCTACAATACCGTTTAGTATAAGAACGCGGCCAAAGAAGCAACGGGGTTGTCGTTGCAGCGCGAGCGGAAGACTATATTGAATAAACGCCTTTTTAAACCCGAATATATTGTTTTTTCGGACATCCTTACAATAGTAACAATTACATATTAACGGTGCCCATTATGTAACGACGCACATACAAAATACTAAAATAGGCAAAGATAAATTAAACAACATAATAAAGAGAGAAATTAATAAGCTAAATATACAAATCGAGTACGATGAACAAAATAATATAACTCACACAGTTTATTGTAACGACGGCTAACACAGTCCACACCAACCGACTCTGACTGCAACGCCTGCAATGCTGAGGGCAGCATTTTCTAAGCTACCCCACTTCCTACAAATCTCTGTATAAAAAGGCCAACAGTCTAACGAATAAAGTTCAGTCATTCAAACGAAATACCTGTGTCTTTCAATATCGCTACAAGCCTGAATCTCGAATAAGATAATAGAATATTCAAAATATACGCGAATATTATAAGATCAGAAGATCTTAATAGCAGGATCTGTTCCGAGATCCTAGACACTTTTCTTTTCTTTATTCACGGCCGATAAATTCCCGTGACATGTGTATATGGATGATATTGCGCGCGGCCAGCGATGTCGGAGGGACACCGGTCAGGACTAAGACCCTTTTCCCCCACCCACACAACAACCAGGCCCTCTCTAATCCCCGGTAGATTTCCTCGGAAGACTAGACGGAAACTTTCGACACTCTAAAAACAACACCCTTACAGTAACCACGAAGCGAGAAAATAAAACCAAGTACGACAACCAACAAGCGTTAGTTAATTTTCAACTTCAAGAAGCAACCTTTCATCGTTACGAACCATATCGTAACAACGGCGGTTCTTGCATCCCTGCCTCACGTCCGGAGTAAAATTGTGATCCAACAGTATAGTCTTCTTGTTAGTTTAAGGGGGGATACGAATACAAAAAAGTGCCTACAGCACGTGGTGTTCCCAGGCGGTCACCCATCCAAGTACTGACCACGCTCAACGCTGTTTAACTTCGATGATCGGACGAGAATCGGTTCTTTGCAATGTTTTTCTCTTTCTTAAATTGTTTATTTTAGGCACATAGGGTTTTACAAAGTTATAAAAGCACTATAAAAATAAACGAAAACAATATAAATTTTTGCTATTACTAATGCAAAGGCAGATTAGAGGTTAATGCTTTCCGGTTTTCCCTCGAAGAGTGGTTCGCATTCGCCTTCCGCAAATCTAGGGTGTATGTATATTGCTATTCAGTTCACAGTCGCGTTAATACTAACTTGTACTTTTCTGTACTGCTCCTGAGAAACGCCTTTATTAAAAATTAGGAGCTTGCATTTTTTTGTAGTACAAGGTGAAATGATATTTAAACATTATTGGAAACAGTATTGTATTTGTTCCTCCTACTAGGGGAGGTGGTCCTTCGAGAAAATTAGTATATCGTTATTCGGCACACCGTCGTGCAAAAACATTCAATGCTCGAACGATCGTCAGATCAATCACGAGCCCTTAACATTTGGCCCTTCGAGCCGGATAGTTGTGATAAGAAGTCCACATCGAGCTGTGACGGTTTAGAAGATTTGGCCGTCGACTTGGACATCCAGTGAGGCGCCTGTGTGTGAGGACTTCGTTCTCAGTCGAATTTTGTACGCCGTGATTTCGCCAAACGGGTTGGCTTGAAGTGCGAGGCTCTCGAAACCACGGTGGGCGGTTTAGGACGCTCAACTCGGGTTGTAAAATCCTCCCCGCAGGTGACAATGTCCTCTAGACGTGGGGTTTTCAAAGCCACTTTGCCTTGCCTGGTCATAGATCAAATCACGTCGGATATGCCCAATGTTTCCCTAAATCGGGCAAACATTCCTCGGTCTCACGGTATTGTCTTGGCGAGCTTATTTGGGCACCTGATCTGTATCGGGCAGTTCAGGGTTGGGGTCGGCAACCTCATATGGCATAAGACCCGACTTGGATGGGTGTTAGGTGGAAGTATACAACGGCTACAGACCCAAAAGTAACTAACGCTGCCCTTGCTTGATGATCACGGGATTATCAGGGTAAGTGGTCGCTTGCAGAACGCTCCGCTACCATTCGAGCAGAGGCACCCGATATTAGTGCCAAATTCGGGTCCACTGGCTGCATATTGGTTAGGCGCGAGCATCTACAACCGCATCGTTCGGAAGATATTGTGTAGTTGCATAGAATTTGTATATTGTGGTTGCATAGAACCGTTTGTTAGAATCCCATTTCTTTGCAACTGCAAGTGGGTAATCTGCCTGCTGCACGCGTTACCCCACTCGTGCCTTCGCTACCTGTGGCGTTGACTATGCCGGTCCCTTCCTCATAGTGAAACGCGGACGACCTCGCATCTGTAAGAAGGGCTACTTTGCTTATTTATTTATTTGTTTGTTTCTTGAATTGTCAGTAGATTTAATCGCTTCTCAATTGCTTTCGGAAATTCGTTTCGTGTAGGGGTATTTGCCGTGTCATTTATATGGATAATGACACTTTCATTGGCGCGCGAAACGAGTCGAATGATCTGGGACATCCCTTGGATTCGAGGCTCAACGACAAGGTTATTTGACGCGTTGACTCAGGATCATGTTGAGTGGCACCTTGTTCCGCCACGCGCTCCTCACTTTGTTGGATTGTGAGAGTGAGGGTTTGCTACGTGAAAGCTCATCTAAAACGTGTGATAGGTGAGCAGAACTCACGTTTGAAGAATTGTACACGGTCTTGACACAAATTGAGGCTTGTCTCAATTCCCGTCCTTTGCATCCTATGTCTCCAGATCCTCCTGAGCTTACCCCCTTGACTTCCGGTAATTTCCTTGTGGGGGAAGCACTAACAGCAGTGCCCCAGGCCGATCTTACCTGGATCCGGCATAATAAACAAAATAGATTCCAGTTGCTGCAATAGATGACTCAGCACTTCTGGAAACGGTGGCAGCGGGACTACCGACATGGGCTGCGACAGAGGCAAAGGTGGAGGCTGGGGTCTCCTGACGCCCCGATGGTTGGGTCCATGGTAGTGACAGAAGAAGACAACCTGCCACCGCTCATATGATCATTAGCTCGCATCCTGGAGCTGCATCTCGGTCTGGATGGGATAACCCGGATGGTATCCCTGCGTACGGCCAACAAATACGCTTGTTGCCCAATGTGCAAAGGCACTTGAAGACCGATTGTGTTGTATTTGTGCGTTATTGTAATTATTGTATTTGAAGTTTTAGTATTATTACTCGGGATTATCCATAGTTCTATTGTTTCGTTTTTGTAATTCATTAGTTTTATTAAGTCTGATTGAACTAGGTTAGTTCAAGGTGGGCGGTATGTTGAGGCCTGCCAGCTAGATTTATGATGGGGGGCCATGTGTTTGGGACGGTCGAGACTGGCTACGGTGTTGGGCCTGTCACCCGCGCTCTTGGAAAGCGGAATTCCCGACCGTCGCCAAGGCACGTGGCCAATCTTTAGTTTCGGTTGTTAGTATTATCCCTGTCATAAATTTCAGTCCCTCAGACAGGGTTTGGGAGAGTCAAGGAAAATCAACACGTTTGGGGCACGGGGTACTTGGCAACCCGAAACCTAGACATCGTAAAGTTGCCCAGTCCCATGGGCGGCCTGGGACCACCTTAGAAGCGTTCGCGGTACCCCCCTTCTATGTCCCAAACGTGGTTTCGTGAGAATCCATTTCTCTAATTTGGGCCTTTCTTTGATTGGACGACTCTCCCAACCGCCCGTGCCCTAGTTCGACAGGGTAGGGAGGACCGAGGCTAGATTAAGGGTAGAAATCCGGTCCTCTGCCACTCTCGTTTGGCCCTCGTTTTGAACACTCTCGTTTGGCCCTCGTTTTGTATCACACTTGTTTTGTACTCATACGGTTTTTACTTAGTCGGTCTTAGTTGGTATAGTTGATGTAGATTTGGCTCTACTTGTTGTACATGCTACAGAGTTCTCACGGGACACTCAGCATCACTATTGTAAATACACGTTTTAACCTGGAAACAGTATTGTATTTGTTCCTCCTGCTAGGGGAGGTGGTCCTTCGAGAAAATTAGTAGATCGTTAGTCGGCACACCGTCGTGTAAAAACATTCAATGCTCGAACGATCGTCAGATCAACCACGAGCCTAAAAAGATGTGGTTCGTTTTCGAAATTAATTGTGTGCACTTATGATGACTGCCCCGCACAACATTCAGATACCGTATGTCCCGAGGTTTTACATCTTTCACAGAATTTCCTATTACGCGTTAACGTTCTGCATTCGCCTACTATGTTCCCTTCACAATTGTAATATGTGTGTTGTGTATATTCATTTTGTGGATTAGAATATGCTCCTTGTGTATAAGTTTGCGTATTTTGTATGCGGCGACACTCCGTTAATACGTGGCCCCGAATTTTACACCATTCACAGAACTTTTGATTCCGTTTTAGCGTCCTACATTCTTCAATTATATTACAATTAAACTGTTGAGGATTGCTAGTTGGGGCTTATGGCGGTGGGTCATGTGCTTGAGACCGTTGAAATTGGCTAAGGTGGTGGACCTGTCACCCGCTCTTTCGGAAAGTGGATCGTCAGTTCATCCACGAGCCAAAACTTAAACTAAATTCTAAATTTCTATTTATTCAACTAACTACTTTCTACTTCAACCCCGAACTTTCTATCGCTTCTACAAAACACGAAAGTGCAGAAATGATTGCTCAAAACGGAAGTCACCTAAGCCCTACTTTCAAGCCAAGATGTATTGTTGACTACAGCAAGGGAATGATTGGTGTTGATCGTCAGGATCAGGTACTAGCAAGTTTCCCTATTATGAGAAAATTCGTGAAGGGATAACGAAAAATCTTTTTCTAGATATGTGATAAGGCACTTTTTAATTTATATATTCTGCACAACAAAAATAATATGGCAAAAAAAAACAGAATTACAGTGTAGCTTCGAATAGCTGAAGGATTATTACAAACGCAAGATTATAACAGACGAGGATCATTATCGAATGGAAATATACCAATGAAACTACAGGCGTAACATTGGGGTCATTTTCCGAAGCATATAGATCTCACGCCATTGAAAAAATCCAATGAGAGTTTGCAAAGTATGTATGAAACAAAAGAAGAGAAGTGAAACGACGTCGGAATGTAAAAACTGTCGAGTTGCATTACATGTACCTCATTGTTTTGAAAGATATCACACAGTTGAAGACTATTAATTTTCCACGAGTTTTTTCAATACATAATTAATTAAGTACGTTCTGTTAACAAGGTTAAATTATGTGATTTATATTACTTTTGTTAAAATAGCCAAGTATTAATTTAAAAATTGTTATTGATTCAGTATCCGCTTTGAAATAATAAATTATTTTTGTTCACTGACAAATTGGTCATAATTACACCCAAGATTGCTTAAAAGTACTAGTTGGCCCAAACGTTGTTTATTATTTCACAATTCCTGTTGTTGCACTGACATATACATATCATAAGAAGTATACATTTTGCACAACTTCCAGCACGCGGCTGAATAGTTGAATGGCTCGGCGCGCGGCCGAATGATCGGCAGCTGTAGATGTTGCACGTGGCCCTTCCTAGAATACGGTCCTAGGAATTTATGGCTCAACTTTAATCTTGGTCTGGCTTGAGTCCTAATTGCAACCAGGTCTTCCTTACAGTACGTCGTTGCTTTCTTACGCTTTTTGTTGAAGTCATTTCTATTTTGCATCCGCATCCGAAAGATATTCTCCCTCGCTTCTGCTCGCAACTGATCGCGCTCCTCTTCGAACATCGTGGCCCATTCTTCTTCGATCAATTGACGGATCTGCGGATTTTCGTGGATTTTCATGTGTTCCGAACAGTTGAAATAGCGTAGGTGTCAAGGTGTTTATACCACTGCTCAGAGTTCGGTGTGGATAATTTTGTTACAACGGTATTAACGAACAGTTCACCCTCCCGACTTGGCCATTTCCACGAGGGATTCCCGTTGTTATTAATAATTCCTGCGGATGTGAAGGCTGTCCCCCGATCGGAAATAATTCTCGATATCGAGATATCGAGTTTATCGAGACGATACATGGTAGGTGTCCAATAGTACTGTCCCCTGGCCGATGGTATGCAACATACCATGGGTTTCCCGTGCTTTCTTTCCGCAAGAATACAGCTGAAGCAATTATGTACTATTTTTTAGATTTTTTAAGGATACGTGGCAGTACGTACTGCCTCTCTCCACATTTCTTTATCCATTTTTGCGTCTAGTAATAATGCCCTGGCCCTGTCTAAGATTGTACGATTTAGTTGTTCAACTCTGTCATTCAACTGAGGTAAGTACGGTATTGTGAAGTCTAGGATCGTTCCATTGTTTCTGCACCATTCCCGCAGTTCTTTATTCGCATATTCTCTGCCGTTGACACATCTAAGTTTCATTACTTTGGTTCCCCATTTTACCTGACACTGATTTAGATATAGTTTTACAGAACTACATTTCATTTTCATTCATTTTATTTCATTTTCTTCCTTGATGTCTATGGTGTACAGTCCATTTTGTCCTCTAGTTCCTTCCAATACCGTTTCGTCACCTTTGAGTACTCTGACCTTATTTTTTGTAAATCTCACCTCACCGCCGTTCCGTGTTATGGCATCTACCGATAGTAGATTCGTCGCTAATTCTGGAATTAGTATAACTTGTTTTAATATACAGTTTTCGGCTGCAACTTCTCCTACGCCTTTACCTTGCATTGTTACCGACCTGTTTGCGGTCGAAATTTCTGTATCAGTTGTTTTTATATTTTGTAAAAGATTGTTATTACTAGTCATATGATTTGAAGCCCCTGAATCAACTGTCCAGGTATTATCTTTGGTATTATCATTATTAGGAAGGAAACATACGTTCCTGCTCCTTTGTGCTTTCGGAAGTAGCAGTTATGTTCGTCATGGTTCGTATTTTTGCAGATACGGCATCTGCATGTTTCCGAAATTGTTCCTTACATTGGATGGGTATTTATCCTTGCTTTCGCCTTTAAAATGTTGGTTGTTTTCGGTGGTTTCCTTCCTGCAATTTCTCACAATATGATTAATGCCATTGCACTTATAGCATTTTTTAACTGATAATCTGAAGGTCACGTTTTCTGGTACAGTGACTTCCGATTTCAACCTATTTTCCTCTAACTACAATCTTGATATTAAGTTAGTTAGTGTTCTTTCAGCCGATGACATGGATTCCCACACACTTGCGAAGTGTCTATATTGTGCAGGTAGAGTTGCTAATATTTTTGTGATTAGCATAGTATCATCTATTTTCTGATTTAACGCATTTAATCTATACGATAAATTTTCGGTAACTTTTCGATAACTTCTCGATAACTTTCGCAAAGGAATAATTAAAGAATTCCTGCAGCAACAGACACTTAGATTGCTCCGTATCTTTTCCGTATATCGATGTTAGTTTATCGAACATTTGTTTAGACGTCTCATAATTTAGAAGGTGCATCTGTGACTTCCTTTCAATTGACATAATTATCGTCTTCTGTGCCCTTGCATCGATACGTTCCCATTCTTGGGAACTATATCGTACGCTTTCATGGATTTAAACAATATTATAATTTCGAATCTCCAAATTTGAAAATTCGTTTCATCCTTTAATTTTTCAATTTACTCTATTTCTCCGTAATTTCCAGGCACTTTTAGTTGATTTTTTCTGTTCTTAACTTTTACGTTTTTAATTTTTAATTAGCAAGCTGGACTCATAACCTGTTAAACTATAGTGCTGGATACTTTAATGAAAGACTTTTGAATTGATTTTAATGCCTGCATTATCAGATCTTTATGTTATAAAGTGTTTTCGTATTGCTTCTAGTAGATTCTGTTCAACGCGGTTTGTTTATACACGTACAAGGATGTGCACTTAGGTTTTGTGTTAGGACACTAGATGTCACGCATTGTTGGTATAATTGGTATGCTAGTTTACCGCCACTTATGAAGGCGATTTATAGTTATTCCTAACACTCCCGATTCATTAACAATCCGTATGCAGCAGCAATGTGTAAAACTAATCCGACACTTTCGATCCCTTGTGCTAAACCAGAAGATGGCACAATCAAATCGTCCATATATGTTAATAAAACTTTCTGTGCTATCGTATTTCGTCTTTTATTTTATTTCGTCTTTCTGTGCTGTGTTTTCTTATTTCCTTAGATTTTCGGATTTTTTAAAAGATTGTAAATAACATTACGGCTCCGATTGAATAACTTCGTAATTTTCGTGATAGTACAATTCTCGGACCGCAGTAATAAGATTCGATCGATTTCACTTCTGTTCAATTGCTTTCCGCGACCCATTTTGCACTGTTTTAACAATTAACTGCGCCAATACTGTAGATAAATGACAGATTAACATGTTCGCATCTAGTCAATGCTAAGAAACGACTGACAGAGAACACAATAATGGAAAATATGTGATTGAGTGGAGATTTTGAATTGATAATATGGTTAATAGCAAATAAGGCATTAAGGCATTTGTTTACTCTATCTTTTAATGTAAACATCCAGCTGAGTTTGTGATTTAACGCTAGTCCAAGATATGTGACTGTGCTGGACCAAGAAAGAGAAAAATATTATAATACCTGGTTTATTTGAGAAGAAAATTGTCTGAGTTTTTTCGGGATTTATTTGTAATTCCCAGGATTTGAAATAATCTGATATGCTGTTGAGATAGTCTTGCAATCTGGACATTAGCGTTATTCTGTTCCAAGAAGAGGAGAATATTGCAGTGTAGTTTGCGTATAAAGCAAGAGAACATCGGGATTGTTTTGGAATATCATTGATGTAAATGTTGAAGGGAAGGGATCCAAGTATTGATCCTTGGGGAAACCCAGCCATGATTTCGTGTACGGTGGATTTACAATAGTGTTTCGACAAATGTCTCAACTTTGCCCTGCTACTACCGTGACAGTGCTATTGCTACGTCACTGGAATTTATCGTTTTTTTCGCTACGCCGATGCCAAGGTTCGATGGAATTGGTGAACATGTATGCTGCGGCACGCGCCGCGGCTCCTTTGACTCAAATTCCCGGAAGACAACTCATAATACAATAACGTAACTTTTTTAATTTTAACGTTTTAAAACTGAATTCTTTTTAACATATTGCTGATAGTTTTCTGATTAAAATGAGACTAAACATGACATAATTTGGACAAATATTTCTGATTATTATATTCTGATCTCCAAATTTCAGGGTTGATGGGGAAAGCACAGTAAACCGTTCAGTTAAACGCGTAGAATTCTGAATGTTTCGAAATCGAAGCCATCCCTACAGTTATCGTCTTGAAATCGAAACCATCTCCACTCTAAATGTCTCTCGAATTACACAATACCATATTTAGCGTTGCCTTCAATACTTTAGTTATAGTTACGAATCGGTTTTTTTAATGCTGTTTTCGTAAATAAAATAAGTTATTTGATTCGTATAATAACTAAATACGGTGTAAAGTATGTCGTGTTTGGTATCATTTTAATTGGAAAAATCTCACCAATATATTAAAAAAAATTTCATATACAAAACATTAGAAATAAAAAAGTTAAGTCATCGTTTTTATGTTAGCATTACAATGTATACATAGTAATCTACACCAGCATGCGGCGGCTGCCTTTCCAGGTAGTTTCGTTCGCCCGGAGTTTCGTTCTGTCTCTCTCTTTTATGAGATGTCGCCAACGATAAAGGCGAGCTGCGAGGATCGAATGACCGTGCCTTCGTCTACGCATACTGACGATTTTCGATTACTACTTCGAGACATTTCTCGAAACATTACTGTATTATGTTCCTTATACCTTCCGCAGAAATGTTGAAATCAAAAGAAATTTTTCTTAAAGAATCTCCTCTTATTCTTCTGTTAAATATTTGTGACCTTTCTGCAGGTATGAGTTTTCTAGTTTTCGACACTATAAAAGAATGTTTATATTTTAATGTGATATCATAAGTAGAATATTATTCAACATTAAGAAAACAACAAATGAATCATTAATTAACCAGTTAACTGTGGCGATCTCTTTCCAAAGCGCCCACCAGTGTATGTCGCGATAATCATGCGATGACGGATATAGTCGTCAAACACAGAGTAAGTGGCGCTGTTGAAATATTGGGTCAAAAAGACGACTTTATTTTAGAAAATGAACGATTTTATTAGTAATATTTACGCAGTTGCTCAACATGAACATTTATTTACACGTACTGAACGAAAATTAAAAATTTAAACTCTTGCTGTCGTGTGATATTCACAAAAACAAGGAACAACGCATAGTGGCACATTGCACGTCGGACACCAATACCGAGATACTTTTCTTATTTTTTTGTATAACAAACAGAATACCTTCGCGAAGGATTTTTTGTTGTTGAAGTGTCTGGTATGTAATCTGGAAAATGTTTCTCGATCAAGCGTGAAACATTAGATGTCATTGGGCGAGATTGTGATCATTTTTGCGATTCGATGGAATACAATGCAACTATTGGGTTGGCAACTAAGTAATTGCGGATTTCACTCATAGATGGCTTCAGTTAAATTTTTAGGTTTGCAGACGTAGTACAAATGTAAAACACATTTTGTTATTTGATAGTTGGCAATTCAGCTGTCAATCAGTAAAAAAAGTTTTTTGATCGGTTGCGTACTTTTCGTTTGGCGTTCGTTGAAAAATGGGAAATCAAAAGGAACATTTTCGTCATATTTTGCTTTTTTATTTCCACAAAGGGAAAACCGCATCGCAAGCTCATAAAAAGTTATGTGCTGTTTATGGTGACGAAGCCTTAAAAGAACGGCAGTGTCAAAATTGGTTTGCCAAATTTCGTTCTGGTGATTTTTCACTCAAAGATAAAAAACGCTCTGGTCGTCCAGTTGAGGTTGATGACGCCCTAATCAAAGTAATAATCGATTCGGATCGTCACAGTACAACACGTGAGATTGCAAAGAAGCTTCATGTATCACATACATGCATTGAAAATCACTTAAACACAACTTGGCTATGTTCAAAAACTCGATACATGGGTTCCTCACGAACTGAAAGAAACGCATTTAACGCAACGCATTAACAGCTGCGACTTGCTAAAGAAACGTAATAAAAATGATCCAACTTTGAACTCTTACCACCCAACCGAACGATCAATTCTGATATCTACATTGAACAACTAACGAAATTAAACAATGCAGTTGAAGAAAAGCGGCCCGAATTGACAAATCGAAAAAGTATTGTATTCCATCATGACAATGCAAGGCCACACACATCTTTGCCCACTCGGCAAAAATTATTGGAGCTTGATTGGGATGTTTTGCCACATCCACCATGTAGTCCTGACCTTGCATCATCTGATTACTTTTTGTTTCGATCTTTACAAAACTCCTTGAATGGTAAAAATTTCAATAATGATGATGATGTCAAATCGTACCTGATTCAGTTTTTTGCTAATAAAAACCATAAGTTTTATGAACGTGGGATTATGATGCTGCCTGAAAGATGGCAAAAGGTCATTGATCAAAATGGGCAATACATTACAGAATAAAGTTATTTAGTTCCCTGAAAAAATTGTCTTTGATTTTCTAAAAGAAATCCGCAATTACTTAGTTGCCAACCCAATATATCCTCAATATATTCTAATAACTTGTTTTCCTTCACGGATTTTCGCGAAGATCTGTCTCGGATTATGAACAGTAATACAAAAGCCTATATTACTGAACTTTGTATGAGTAAAGGGAAAAGTACTTCAGAAATTTTTACATCGATAAATCTAAGCCCTGGTTTAAAAAATGGAAGCTTTCTTTGAATCGCTGCGGAGCTAACCACTATTCTTTAGTCTCCTCCCTATTTCGGGTAGGATTATCGAACAATCCCAGGTGTTCATGCAATAGTAGCGATCAAGACATTGACTACATTGCATATCAGCAACTTAGTAGATTAAAATTGCTACTACCAACCACCACGCTGTTTTGCTTGTTGAACCGAATACTGAAGCGTGCACATGTATTCTACTATTCTTAAAAATATGTAATATAAATGTATAAATAACATATGAATTAATAATTAAGGTTCAGGATTAAGCATATTGTATAGCGAATAAATCTCACCTCAGATTTGAAAGCTCATAATAAAAAAAGCAGCTTACTAGCTCTAACATGTTCTTGAACCTGCATCTCGTGTTGGGATTGTTTTTAGATGAAACATTCAAAAATTCTGGTTGAATCTATCTCTCGTAAATTTATTTGAGTAAAAAGCAATGTAACTGACATTATTCAATGACTAGCACTCTTGTAAATTCATCAACGGCATTGTTCCCATATTTATTATGACTCCAATAAATGCTCACATTTCTTCGATAGTCACACTGTGCCTTTAGGGGTACGTGCGTTACTGCAGGAATGTCGCCGGCTATGAACGGTATCCTCGAGGGTATTTTTTCGGATTCTGTACAACTAATCCATTCAGAAATGTCAGGTTGTGGTTCTTGTGGAGTATCACAATCTGTCACATTAACGGTCAATTATTCTGATCTTTCGCTTTCTTACACCACTTACTTCATCACCAACATCATCATTGTGCTTGTTCTCTGTATCGTAAAGCTTTCTGTGTATAAGTGTAATCTCCTCATTAGTATATTTTTATATTTCCTTTTTTTTATTTTAAACAAATGATTGTAAATTAAGAGAAGTATTATGTGGGAGCACGGGTGGAATGACTAAACACTTGTTCGTTTTCGCAGAGATTTTATTCGCTTTCGGGGGCAGCCGTCTGCTTCGACCGAGTTGTCGCGAGCGAATGTGCGTCGCTTGCATTCGCCTGTCGAAATACCATATTCAAACCCTGACGATCGCCCTGGAAACCGATCTTACTTTGTAACGTTTCTCTGGGCTTCCCGAGGATGATCGTCGTCGCGCGTATATACAATGTTGTCGGCCGGTGTGCTCGTTGCACGGATGCCGCCACATGTGCTCGTTGCACGGATGCCGCCACATATTATAATACTTCAATTAAAAAATAGAAAAATTGTAATAATTAGCTTTTGCATTCTTGGCAGACGTTAAATGTATGCTCTCCACAAATAGTCTTGTGACTGTACTTGCACACCTACTTTGTCATTCTACGTTTCTTAGATAGACAAATTCTGCGTTTATTTGACACAGCACTCGTCGTGTTTTCTGTGGGCTTTTCAATATTCAAAATATCTTCAATATTTAATTTGATGGGACGCTTTAAAGTAACCGTATTGTAACGTTCTTTCAACCACGGCTTTGCGAGGCTGTCAGCGAATGTGAATGTAAACTCTCTTCCTGTAAGGAGTTTTTGCCGCTGTCGTATATTATTTTACACATAAATAACATATGCATTTGTTGAGTGTGATGCATTTGTATGATACCGGAGTTGTAGGGGTTCGATTATTCGAATAAGTCCGATGGCCTTTTATTTTGCAGGTCTATTCCTAACAGTAGCTGCCTCAATTGCGTTTCTTCGGACGCTGTCAGACATGTGATCAGAGCCTCCGCAATTTGCGTGTACAGCAATTGTTGGAGCCGATCGATGTGTTCGTTCGTGTGCAAAATTTACGATGTTTTTAAAAAGTCTACGGGAAATCTTCCAGGTCAACCTCCTACGGTTACGGTACCGTCGCGTACTTGACTAGGGTGACCCTTCAGATTACCCGGTTTACAAACACGTCCCAGCTGTAGGCTTTTTTCGAACGCTATTAAGAAGTTCTCTTAGAAATCTTACTTTACGACACGTCACGGTTATTGAGGCAGATGTAACTGAAATTCGAACACTAATTGCTTGCTAAATAAACGAAAAGATCTTTCCTCAAAAATAACCTTCGTTGCGTCCGTGTCATAAATCCCATCGGCAGAAACTCCATGTGTTCACGTCTTCGGAACGGAACAGTAATGATGTCGGCGACCATTTTCATGGTATCTAAATGTCTAATAACCGTGTACTTTTTTACGGTATAAGCCGCGAATTCGCGTTCCAACATGGCGAACGATAGCTTTGGTTCTTCCCGCCAGAAATTAGGAAGCTTTTCGTTTCTGAACTCATTTCCCGCAATTTGTATTCTGTGTTCCTCGTTGGCTATCGTAATATCCCGGGTTTTGGCACCAATTATTGTCCTCGGTAAGCGGGATCTCTGAGAACTAGGGATCGATGGTTGAACGGTAATGATTAAAACACGTGCTCGTATAACCTCAAATAACTTTATTCTTTTAAATGACGATGCTTACACGTGGGAATTCCGTATTAGTCTGACTAACCAGTTTTTAGGAACTGGACTGCAGATGGCGCATGTGCTGCGTCTAGTGGTATGCACCACAAAATTGTAGCGGTAGGTTCAACGCGCCCACTCTAGCGCAACTAGATTAAGTTAGATGTAACTAGATTAGGATAAATAAGTAGTCATTAGTGTAGTTAGTTTTAAGCCCTTAGGTTAAGTTAATTGTAGCCTAGCCTTTAAAAGAAAGTGTTGTTGGCGTGGGTGTACCAAAAGATAAAAAAGACTTCATTCGTTTACCGTCCACGGACCCACGCGCAATAAAGTCAGTTCTACACTCTGTCCTGCTGTTCGTCCATTCTGCGTGTGCGCACTATACCCCGGTAGGGATAAGTCCTACATTGGTGCCGAAACCCGGGACGTTCGATTTTTTTTTTAAAAAGTGCACGAGCGAGAAACGTGCGAAACTCGTCGTTTCTTGTTAAAAAAGGAAAAATTTCAAAAAAAAAGTGGACGCCATGGACGACATGGACGCCAAGGACGCCATGGAGACTGACAAAAAGGTAGAGATCCAGGAGAGCGAGTTTAGGGCGGCGAAACTACCGCCCTTCTGGAAAGAAGAACCACGGTTGTGGTTCACCGTCCTGGAGCGGGAATTCGCGGCTTATAACATAAAAGCTGATGCCGTAAGAGTTCCGCCGTTACCCGCAGTCTCGACCCGGAGACTCTTAAGGTAGTGCTGGATGTTATCGAAGCGCCGCCAGAAAAGAGCACATATGGCCACATTAAAGAGGCCCTAATTGAAAGGCTGGCCAAATCCGACGAGGCGCAGTTGAAGTAATTATTTAGCGGCGTAGAGCTCGGCAACAGGAAGCCATCAGAGCACCTAAGGGAGAAGGCGCCAACGTGTCGGAAAACGCGTTGAAAACGCTGTGGCTGCAGAGGCTTCTAGCGCGAATACAGGACATCCTATTCGTGGTGGACGACGCTAGTAGCGAGCGGTTGACGAAGCTCGCCGACAAAACCTTGGACAGGGCGACGGGGGCGGAAGTAGCCGCCATCGCACCCCTGAGGACGCACTCTCGCGTACAAGATGGCGGACTGGCCGCCATTATTAGCCATTTGGACAAGCTGGAGACGTGGTTGTCCAGACGAGACCGCGAACACAGCCCCAGCGGACAACGCCACTACCGCCACGGGAACTCGCAACAAAGGCGACCCAGGTGCCGCAGTCGTTCTATGACGGCAAATGGCTTCTGCTATTTCCACAACAAATTCGGCGAACAGTCCTGTAAATGCAGGAAACCTTGCCGATGGACGGAGCCAGATAAACAGCTCCAGGAAAACTAAAAAGCGTACTTCGAGTCGAGGCGGTCGAGGACGCCCAAAGGAAGCATCGCCTCTGCGTTAGAGATAGGAAAAATAATATTAGTTTCCTTATTGACACAGGCGCAGATGTCTCGGTCGTCCCGAAAGCCTTTGGGGGTGGGCACCCGAAAGCGGGCGATTGCAAGCTATACACGGCAAACGGGGCGGTAATTAACACATATGGAGAAAAAATAATTCCAGTAAATTTAGGCCTCCGATGTGATTTCTTCTGGCAATTTCTGATTGCAGACGTTTCCAAACTGATAATTGGCACAGATTTTCTGCATTATTTTAACCTTTTAGTAGACCTACGTTTTAAACGTCTGCTGGACGGAAACACAAGACTCTACGCAAACGCGACAGTTTCCAAAACGGACGACCCATCTGTACGAACAATCGACATAAACATTAAACAGACAGCACTTCTAAAACAATACTGCGACTTGACGAAACTGACCGCCAGGAGAAACGCCAAAATTAACGTACAACACCACATTCAGACAGACGGACCCCCGGTTGCCGAGCGTGCAAGACGTCTGCCTCCGGAGAAGCTCAAGACGACTCAGGCAGAGTTTAAGCAGATGCTCAAAGAGGGTATCTGCCGACCGTCTAAGAGCAAGTGGGCGAGCCCTCTTCACATGGTCCCAAAGAAGTCAGGAGAATGGAGACCATATGGAGACTATTGCCGTCTGAATGGCATCACCGTGCCGGATAAATATCCGTTGCCGCATATGCACGACATAGCCAGCCAATTTGCTGACTGTACGGTGTTGTCGGTAATAGATTTGGCTAAGGAATATTACCAGGTGCCTGTAGCTCCCGCGGACATCGAAAAGACGGCAGTCATCACACCGTTCGGCCTATTTGAGTTTACGGTGATGCCATTCGGACTATGCGACGCCGCGCAGACGTTCCAAAGGCAGATGGATTCCATATTAAGGGGACTAGATTTCTGCCATTGTTATGTAGGTGATATAATAGTGGCATCCCATATCAGGATATGGAAACACACGACAGGCATCTGCGCCTACTGTTTGATAGATTAAGGGAAAACGGGCTCAGTATCCATGTGGCAAAGTGCCAATTTTCAGAACCCAGCGCAGAATATTTAGGCTATAAGATTAGTGATAAGGGTATTTCACCGCTGCAAGAGCGGGTGCAAACCATTTTAGACTATAAAAAACCTACTTCAATTACAGACCTTCGGCGTTTCCTAGGAATAGTCAATTTCTATAGGAGATTCCTACGCCTGGCCGCAGATTGGCTAGCTCCTTTGAACGGACAGGTCAAGGGAGCCAAGAAGAAGGACCAAAGGCCGGTCTGTTGGGATGATGCGTCGGTGCAGGCATTCGAGGAGGCAAAAAGACAAATAGCCGCTGCAACGCTCCTTTGCCATCCACGGGAGAATGTCAAATTGGCACTCCGATCCGACGCATCAGACATTGCATCAGACGAGCAACTACACGAAGGTACGTGGGAACCACTCGGATTTTTCTCTCGTAAACTCGAGAAGGGTCAGACGAAATATAGCGTGCACGACAGAGAGCTTTTAGCCATCTACAAGAGTCTCAGATTCTTCAGACATCTTGTGGAAGGCAGAGAAGTGTAAAAAAACCTAACCTAAAAGACCAAACCGCGACAGACAAGGCAGCTGGATTACATCAACCAATTTACCACCCAAATTAAATATGTCAAAGGTATGGACAATGGTGTGGCTGATGCTTTCTCCAGACTGCAGTCTATAGAAATGCCTGTCATTTTCTCAACAGATGAGTTAATGGCAGCGCAAGCGGAAGACCAAGAACTGGCAACATTAATCGCACAAGGCTCCAACAGGTGGAACTTCCAAAAAAATATTTTTGAACAGTTCAGATAAATACCTATATGGAGACACCTACCTGGAGAATTTTTCACAAACGAAGAAACATCCACACATCCTCAAATATTTGTAAAAAAATACAGACAACACCTCAAAAATATAAAACCTACACCAGCAGCACATCACACAAAAGCAAAAACATTTATACATAAAGCGCTGCACGACTGTATACATGTACAGTAGCGGAAAAAAGTAGCGGACAAAATCTTATACGCATATTGTTCTTCTATTCGGTTTGTCTCTTTGGAATA
>CM052154.1:9656-20410 GCA_028455555.1 Augochlorella aurata
TAAACTAGTGGGACAGATGGTGACTGAATGTTTGGGCAGTTTCGAGTGACTGGATGTTTGGGCGGCTTCGGGTGACCTGAGTTTATTACGGTTTAGGTCTCTCGAAGTTCTGCACGACCGAAAGAGAAAGCGTGAAAGATTTTAAGGGAAGTAAATGAGAAACAAATGAGAATGAGTAAGAATGAGATAGCGAACGAGACAGAGTGAATGACTGCAAGAGAGAGAGAGAGAGAGAGAGTCAGGAAAATGTATAAAAAGGCTGTTAAGGGCGGAACATGGGTGAGAAGGATTTTGGAAGTCGAAGAAGAGCCGTGAGTTGTTGTTGTAGTTGTAGTCGTTGTTGAAGTAGTCGTTGTTGTTGTGAATAAACTATTTGTTATTGTTACTAAAGACGTGTGTCGTCTATTGTCACATATTACCACGGAGTCTCGTGGGATTTACTAAACATTATTAAAATAATCCCTACAATATTAATATAATATATATTATAATAAGTATAATATAAATATAATTTCATATATATATATATAAAATTATATTTATATTTATGTGGGAGCTAAACTTTTAAAAAGTTGAAAAATAAGGGCCGCCCTGATATATATGTATATACATATCCCACCATCTCCCACCTTCCTATTTTGTTCTAATTATCAAAAAATAATACAGTTATATATTCCCAAAAGTATTCGAACATATAATTATGCATGATATCAATACAGCTTCTTGATGTACAGTTACTAATAATATGTATAACAATGTATTTTTCTTATATAGTCGTAGCAATAACGGAATAAAATGAATTACACATTAAGTATTAAATAACTAAATATAATCGAAATGATATTGTGTTTGATTTTATTTTAGTCAGAAATATTTGTACAAATTATGTCATGTTTAGCCTCATTTTAATCAAAAAACTATCAGCAATATGTTAAAAAAAAATTAGGTTTAATAAGTTATGTTTTTGTACTATGAATTGTCTTCCGGGAATTCGAGTCAAAGGAGCCGCGGCGCGTGCCGCAGCGCACATGTTCACCGACTCTGTCGAACCTCGGCATAGGCGTAGCGAAAAAGTCGATAAATTACAGAGGAGTAGCAATAATACTGCGACATTCGCCGCAGAGTAAAGTTAAGACATTCAGTGAGACGTTACTGTATTTCAAGAAATCTGAAATTTTTTAAATTATTACTTATTTATGATTTGTTTACAGCGTGTATTTTTTTGTTGCAACTTATATAACCGACTTCACATTATGAGAATGAACAGTCACATATAAGAAACTTGCAAATGTAATTTGTTATCTTAATTTGTTAATGCATTTGAAGGAATTGTTAAAATTAGATTGCATTTTTGGTTGATTTTTCAATATTAACGTGTAAATGGGTCAAAAATGTGTTGTTGTTGGATGTTTTTTTATATTTTTTCGACTACGTAGATAACGTTTTGTACGGAATCGAGAGTTTGTTGTATTTTGACATTTGTATACTCTACTTAACTACTTCTCTACTCAAATACCGTTTACAATATGTATGTTTCATTTACTACCAAAACCGTAAGTATTCTCTACTTTCTATGATCTCCAATGACTTTATGTAATAGGTCTTTGAACTCGTTTTAAGATCCTCTATCATAATACGGAAGCAAACATAGGCCGATCCATTTAAAAAAATGGAGGTGGCCTTCAAATGTCCGAAGTACCTCCACCTGCAAAAAACTATTGTCGCCAACGGATGGCCTCCTTCGTACTGTGCAATTTTATTTTAGCAAATATTTCTGTGAAACTTATAGTTTCGAAGGTATCTGTGGTGCTAATAATTATTGTCCCATCCTGTATACATAGAAAACTTTTGTGCTTCAGTTAAAAGTTCTCTTCTTATGTTTCTTCTTTAAGAAGAAGGAACGAGAAATGAATACATTCAGAATACTTTTAGAAATTTTCCATCTAGCAGACCTGGATAAATTCTGCATGCAATGAAGATATTCTTAAAAAAAATGTTTCTTATTATCGGAAAAACATTTAACGTAGTCAGATCGATCGTTTCATCTTGACCTAGAACTGATAAGTAGATCTCTATATAATTTCAAAGAAGAATCTTACAATTATCTCAAATAATTATAAAATAAAATAATATGTTATTTGGAATAATCTTTTAAATGATGTTATTTGAGATGCAATTACAAGCATCGAAATAAGTAGGAAATAAAATAATATGTAATTTAAAACGATATTTCAAACAATATTGTTTTAAAAGTGACTAGAGGCATCGAAATAATTACATAATAAAATATCACGTTATTTTAAATAATACTTCAAATAATGTAATTTCAGATGTGCCAAGGTGTGTCTAAGTGTGTTATCGTTCCGTGTACTAGAATCATATTATGGGTGGATGGGATCGAAGTCGTCTCAATACGCATGGGTACCTACTTGTCGGCTACAGC
The DNA here is from genome assembly GCA_028455555.1 of Augochlorella aurata. Classification (NCBI taxonomy): domain Eukaryota; kingdom Metazoa; phylum Arthropoda; class Insecta; order Hymenoptera; family Halictidae; genus Augochlorella; species Augochlorella aurata. The sequence continues at coordinate 12,100 of CM052154.1, forward strand.
TGAACGTCTCGTCGCTAACAATTTCATTTGTTTCTAGAGGGTCATTTGATGCTCCCAAGTGATGAAGTTACATATACGTTACATATTCAAGCGATTTCAAGGCCACCAATTTATGATTTTACTATATGGAATAATATCACTTGTTGTATTCGTCGCGACACTTGATACGAAGCTATGAGTACAAAATTATAAGGCAGTATTTAAAAAATACAATTTTACTTTCAAAATCTTCTTCACTATCGCATTTGGACTGTGTATGTCAAACGAAGTAGAACATTCTTTTCACATTTTTAATCCTTCACGAGATATTCCGCTATTCGCAATGCGATGTAACACTTTGTGTATCGATTAATGACGAGATTATTTATATAATATCATAATTATTTATATATAATATATATTACATATAATATTGTGTTATATAATACATAAATCATACATAAATTATACATATTATATATACATATTATTTATACATGTTATATATATTACATATATGTAATATATTAAAATATACACAGTGAGCAACGAAAGTATTCGAACGTCATTCAGTATGGCACAATTTTTTAACTTTTTTTGGTGTTTTCATTTGTATCGAGAACAAAACTCTAAAGAACGCGTTTTGTTGGTCTCGGTTGTTTATATGCATACCAAAAATTGCATAAAAATCGTTTAAAGATTTAATGAGCTACAAACAATTAAAGTTAGTGATAACCTCAGTTTTTTTAGATAAACAAGTTATTTGTTTAACGCCTTTGTATTTGTTTGTTATTGCATTCAATTCCAACAAAAAATTGTGTCACTCATTGTCTAGTAAACCAGTCCTCGTAACACCTTCAAAAGCTTAAACTAATTTGGTACAATTTTTAAATAGCTATTCTTAAGAGGATTCCGGATGGATTTAAATTAACTTTTACATTTTTAGGGATATGTAAATAATAACTTAACAAAATATCGTATTTTTTATATTTCTATATTAGAAATAATAGAAAATGGAAATATACATATATAAGTTGTTTTTGGTTTTTGTTTAAATATCAGTAAAAATGTAAAAGCCACTTTCAGTTTATAATTATACCCTGTGTATTTAAATAAAAATTTATCGAAACAAATACAGTTTGCATTCTGATATCAGTAGCAATATAAAAGTTACTTGTCCATGATTATGCACACCACTGTACCCAAACTGTTACTCGCTAAAATATTCGAACACCCTTTTAAAAAGAAAATATAGCGCCACTTAAAAAATTGTACCAAATTACTTGCACTTCTTAATTTGTTACAGCAGCTAGTGCACTAGACAATGAGTCAACAAATTTGATTGCAGTTTTGTTGCAATTGTAAAGAGGTATAAAAACGCTAAAAAAAGTAACTTGTAGGTGGAATATATCTAATCACTGCGTGGCATTTGAAAGGAAAGCCTGTTTACCGTGGCTGTATCAGATTTGAAATTCGAGACAAATCGTTCGGGGTACAGTGAACGCGATTACTACCGCATACTGCGGAATGATGACGCAATTTATGGCTTCGAGAACATAGGCGTGCTCAACGCTTTGACCCCATTCGATCGTTTAATCCGTCCCAGATAGGTACGTACGATTAGACGGTTCGACAGAAGCCGAGAACCATTCAGTTCCCCAGTTCCCCTTGGCTCCCAAGCGGCCATCCCTTCACCCTATGGCGAACCCTCATCCTCTCGTCCGCGTCCCTAGAATCCAACAGAGAGCCGGTAACGTTCATGCAGCACGAGGTTGAGATTCGGATACTTGTCCCCCTTCTCTCTTCTTCTTTCTCTCTGCAGGCTTATGAGCTTTTTCATCCGGGACTTAACCTCTGTCGAAATCACAGCACTGCCAATGCACATCGATGTAAACGAAAGTATTTGTACATTTGTATAATTTTAATTTCCACGCCATAATCCTTCACGGCATATTAAAGTATACAAATGTCAAGATACAAGAAACATGCGATATAAGTATTCGAACGCCTTATAAAATTAAGTTGAAAAGTTATATAAATACATTTTGATTAATTTTTATTACTAGTTTCATACCTGTATTGTTTAACGATATGTTTCAAGAAGTTTGACATTTTAAAAATTACTATTTATTTATTATTATATCTGTATTTTACACGATATCGTGATTTGTTTGTAGTACATATTTTTTTGTTGTTGTATCTTCTATAACCGAATTCATTTTATGGTTATAGACAGTCATGTATAACACACGTGTAAATATAATTTGTTACCTTAATTTTTTAATGCATCTAGAGAAATTTGTAAAATTGGAATGCATTAATCACAATTTCGTTGGAAAATAAAAACGGCGGAACAATTCAGATGATAATTTACTATATCTGATAATCCAACACGATTTGGTGTTTGCAAGTCGTAATACAGTCTGATAGAAAGTTTATTGGCACTAGGATTAAATTACTTGTTTAGTAGTGGAAGCGAAAGTGAATGTTGCACTCGGAACGTAGTACCACTCGGGATGATGTACTAATTGCCATTATCTATTTCTCTCGTGAGACGAAGAGCTAGCAAGTACATAATTCGTATTCTAGACTGCAAGCGTAGTTATAAAATAAACATGAGAAGAGGTTCAGACGATCCATCATGTCGTGTCAATTGTAACGCGATAAGGACATTGTTATTCGAGGTAGTTATTAATATTTTTCTTACTTTTTAATCCTTATTAATAACAACAAATTTATGCGTAGATTTCACTGCTCAACAATTCCTTATAAAGAAAAATAAATTGTCCGGCTTTCATTCCTCGTTTTCGTCTCTACGTCATATTTAACGTTTGTACATAGTGTCGTATAATACATTTGCTAAACAAAATTATAACATAGAAAAAAATTAGATAAAAATTGGCCAAATTTGATTGACGGTAACTTTCGCGAGAAATCATCGCAGACCCATTTCTTTTCTTCCAAATTGAAGGGGAAGAATAATGTTTTACAAAGTCCGTGCATTTCATCAAATTTTGGCATTTTTAATATGGCAAACATGACCTCGCATCTAAAAGGTTACAATGATGAGGGAGCATCAAAATTCAAATTCAGAAATATTAGCTTAAAGTAGAGGTTTCAAGCTTTAATTTGAAAAGGTATCATCATACTATGGTGATTTTGTACGTAGTTATCGTTAGAGAGTTGACCAATTTTTATTCAAAATTTTTCTATGCCATAATTTTTTTGAACAGTATGTATGTATGCAATATTAAATCTAAGAAATTCTTGTATTCCTTGCTTGTTTTTGTTGTTGTTTATCGGATTTTTTAACAGCTGCTGTACACTTCGGGTAGCTCTAATTTCCAACGCAACGTGGCCAAAAGAGCAGGTTGGAGGATACAGGAACATATTAAACTTAAAATTCATTAAAATTGGCATTCCTTTCTTTTCCTGTAGATCTTCACATATTTTGCTAAGTTAATGCAACAGTGGAAACAATATATGCAGGAAATGTAAGAAAAGATGACAGAAGTACATAAAAATAAGGAGAGATTTCAGTGAAATGATAACGAAGGAGAGAGAAGAATCGAAATGAGAAGAAATTACACACAATTTAGAAGATTGCAAGTGGGAAGAATCCGGTATATATGGTGGATTTACGGACGTTCAATGGCAAAATTATGCGAGAAGGTAGGAAACGGGATTCGTCACGAAAGTTGCTCGGATTCTCAAGGATAGTCGAGATAGTCGTACGGTTAGCAATTCAGTGGATGTTCTAGGACGGTCGGATGCAAACTCAAGCTGAGAATGTCGTGGCAGCTTCGACTTCCGTTATTAGCATACCTATCGATAATGACCTCTCGATCAACATATTTATCATTCTGTCCTGGTACGAAGGAAATTCTTCGAAGTCCTGAGAGATCTTTCAGCAGCGTTTGCTACTTCAACTATGCAAACATTAATTATTTCTTCCGTTTGCGACCATCCATGGATGTTGATGAAATTTATAACGCTTTCCTGTCGGTCATAACCTTGACTTTGTACTTTTATGACGGTTCGGCGGCGCTGTAAATGACGTAAAAAGAAAGGGGACGTTTTATTCTGGATCTGCTAGACTACTCATTGGTGAGGTTATCTAATAGGCCCTGCCCTAAAGACGGAGATGTCGGAAGGTTTTATTTTATTCTGGTTTCTTTGAGTAGTTTTTTTATCTATCTTGAAGAGTTAAATTACTCGTATTAAGCCTGGAACGGTCTATTAAGCCTGGTCGTATGAACGGTCGTATTAAGCCTGGATTCGTTCTATAATTAACACTTCTTTAATTTTAGCGAGATGTTAAGTGGTGTCACCTAGCTGTCAATAGCTGCATTAGCTTTTAATTAAAACAGTAGCGCGATTTTGTTCTCGGTATTATTTTTACAGGTTTCTTGGTGTCTAGAATTGCAGTAATATTGTGATCGATTGATAGTTGATTGTTTGAATTGATCTTTGTCGCAGTGAGTCTTAACCATGACGACCGAATTTTAAGCACTATGAAATAAACTAAACTTGATGGTCTAAGGTTAAAAGATTAAGACTAACTGACTGACTAGAAGACTAGTAGGGTCCAGCCCCCCCCCCCCCCCCCACACACGCACATTCTGCTCCAGACTAGAGCAGTCCGGGACAGCAGACTAAACAGATTGAGAAGTCTGAACGACATTGAGAAGTATGTCGAGACTAGCCGAGGGTGAGCAGTATATCGAGACTAGCCGAGGATGAACAGTATATCGAGATTATCCGAGGATAAGCAGTATATCGAGACTAGCCGAGGATGAGCAGTATATCGAGACTAGCCGAGTATGTCGAGACTAGCGAGGAATGAACGGGAAAGAGTGGGCCAGAGACGACATGCGAATGAGAGTGTGCAGGCAAAGTTTCTGCTCTATTATCATTTTCACAGATAGAAAACTCGAAAGGAGATTGGCTGATAGCGAGATGAAAAGGGAAGTCAGATGACACGTGTTGCACAGTGACGTAGTTAGCGGGAAAAACCCGAGCAAGTGGGCGACACGGTACAATCTGGCGGCCCTGTTATAAACCGAAAAAAAGATGTCGATATTGTGTGCTGAATTTTATTTCTTTATGACCGATTGTGACCAATAAAACTGTAAACTTAATGTAGTAATAGTTGCAAACCTTAATTAAATTTATTAATATAGTCTGGCTACGCCGAGGTGTTAAAGAAATAAAATTGTTCGAATTTGAAAGAAGAAAATTGGTTTGTAGAGAAAATCTAAGAAATAAATAAATACAATTCTGTTGCAGGACGGAACAATGCTGTTGGGATATTTTGCTTCAGAATGTTTGAGAATGATATGGATAGAAAAAATTTGTTGGCACAATTACATTCTTTGGCATGTGTCAGGATTTATAATACAGAAGAAGAAGTACATGAAAAAGAAAACATATATAGGTATATACATAACATATATGTTATCGACAGATTGTTTTATTTAAACCTACGTTTAAGTTGGGGAGTTTGACTGTTCAACAAAGACACTCAATATAGGCATGTGTTGCTTTTTAAACTTCAAACAATATCGAAAATGAAAAAATTGATAGGATGTAATATTGATAAGTGACTGTTATCCACCATATTTTTGAAGTCGATTCTTTTGGAATAGTACCTTGTAAAACGTGGGACCAGACTCTTATATTATGCTGATACTAAACGCATGTAATTATTTCCAGCAAATTCCACATAACTGACATAAGATCTCTTTTAATGTAATCTAATTATAGTCATGTACCATATTGCCTATAGCCCACTATAACCTGATTAACCATTCCCTCTAGGGCACTTAGGGAAGCATTAGCTCATGATTGCTATGAGTCATTATGGGATAGAGTAATCTTTCTCGGAGAACATAGGATTACTATTCGTTCTAAGTATTAGAATACTTGCTTATTTATCATAAATTGCAATATTCCATTCAGTCCAGGCAATCTCTGCGAGTATGTAATATGGCATCATACTGTCGACAATGCATATTAAGTTATAAGTGTTCATCACTTATATAATTAGTTCACCTATTCATTGCATTTTGTTCACTCGGTATGATACGCATCGCTTCCTAATATGTTTCCTTAATATGTGGAATATACTACTGTAAAATGCATGGAACCAAATAGCGTCAGAAGTAATAGAAAAACTAATAAAATGAATGCCAAAATTAGTTCAAGAAGTAATTAGAAAATACGGTGGATGTATTGATGAAAAGAAAATGTAATTTTGTTTTATAAAATTGGCGTTACTTTTATTACAACGCAAAATATATTTATGTACTTGTTACAGTTTAATATAATAAACTTTAAAAAAAAGTTTTTTAAATTATAACAACTTCATATTGAATTTCCATATTTATCTAATTTTATGTAAGTGTCCGAATACTTTTCGAGGTCTCCCCTCAACAATGACCCGATAAACTTTGATATACAATTTTTGCTATTGTAAGTCATCGAATTAATTAAGCTTCGAGTGAAAGTCACGCTTGTAACAAATAATTGTTATATGATCGGGAGCTTAACGTGATACGAGTCTGGTAGAGTAGGGTTAGGCTGTTGATTTTATGCATTTTCGACAAAAATGACTGTGTTAAATACAAAAATTTGAAGACAGAAGAATTTGAAGAATGACTTTCTATTATGTATAACACCAATTTGTTCGATTTCTTTGATATAGAAGATAGAGACAGAGATGCGTTCTAGAAGACCAGCCGAATCTAACAGGTGGTGTACGTGATAAAACAAGACATTTAAATCTAGATAGAAACGCTACAGTCAGCGAAGCGTTGCTGTGCACAGCAATCAGAAATTATGTGCGAAGATCGTGATTCTAATATCTCCGGATTGGAGGCACTTTGTTAAAAACTGTTCCAACAAAATTAATCTTAAGCTGTAACTGGTGCGATCCCGCATTTACTGAGAGGTAAGCACAATTTTATTAGGATGATGGATAAGAAATAACAAATCAAATTTTATTTGAAACAGTCGAATAAAAATTTATTTGAATAAGATTTTATTCGAATCAGAATTCATTCGAATAAGATTTTATTCGTAATGAGGATTCATTTGAATAAGAATTTATTCGTATAAGAATTTACATGGAAAATAATCGATTTGAATAGAAATGATAGAATATAAGTTTCTTCATAGTTTCTTTATAGTTTATCGAATTATTTCATTCATATTTCTTTTTACGATAAACTTTTTTCAAATGTTTCATTGGGAAGTTTGTTAGTTTTATTCGCATTATTATTCGAATAAAGAATTATTGAAATAATTGTTTCGAATAATTAAATAGAATAATTTATGTCGAATAGACAATTATCTTGTCCATAAATATTTTTTTACCATTAAACGTTATCACTCGTCCTAAACATCAACTTTGATTAAAAAATGTTTTATCAAAGTCCCTCATAAATCTCAAAATTTTTCCGAAATGTCTTAATTTTTGAATTACCGAAGTTTCTTTCAGAGTTCTTCTAGGAAAACGTCGCGTAATTTCATCACGTTCTTTTAATTAACAAAGAGATCAATTCTATTATATAATTTATTTACATTACTACGGAAATATATGCTATACATTCGTTTGTTTTTCGACGGGTACATAATTCTCCATAAGCAAATGTTCTTAATATAAATTTAACGTGAGAAATATAAGATTATACATATATGTTTTAATACCATACATCGTAGAACATTTCAGCAGTTTCTGTTTCAACAGTTTTATGCCTTTTATAGCTGAAGATCGTTTCAGTGTACTTCGTTAGGTGGCGTTCTCGTGTTTTTTTCTGTAAGACAATAGCAGTACGAGTGAAAGAGGATTTAAAAAGTGTTTTCTGTCTACCTTTAATATTAAAATACGAACAAGTGTGCAACTGTGTTGTGCACGGAGGTGGTGAGAACGATCATATTTATTCTATTTCTAATATTACCATAAAATACTTGTTCCGTCCCGAAGACGGAAACACGTGGAGTTTCTGCCGATGGGATTTATGACACGGACGCGACGAAGGTTATTTTTGAGGAAAGATCTTGTCGTTTATTTAGCAAGCAATTAGCGTTCGAATTTTAGTCCCATCTGCCTCAATAACCGTGACGTGTCGTAAAGTAAGATTTCTAAGAGAATTTCTTAATAGCGTTTGAAAAAAGCCTACAGCTGGGCCATGACTGTAAACCGGGTAATCTGAAGGGTCACCCTAGTCAAGTACGCGACGGTACCGTAACCGTAGGAGGTTGACCTGGAAGATTTCCCGTAGACTTTTTAAAACATCGTAAATTTACCACACGGACGAACACAGACTAG
>CM052154.1:20510-46462 GCA_028455555.1 Augochlorella aurata
AAAAACCAATCAGTGCCCTTCTCTTATTCTGAAACAGAACTTCTCGAAGAAACCCTGAAAGGCAGAAACGCCCACATCGATAGACGAATTTTGGAGTTCGACAAACGAACAGAGTCGAACGACACTTCCTCATCAGACCTCGTCCCGAAAGGTCCTCACTTCGACTACTTCTAACGCAAACCTCGTCGCGAAAGGTTCACATACACTTCTCATTAAGACCTCGACGCGAAAGGTCCTACACTTCGAGACTTCCTCAACAAACCTCGACGCGAAAGGTTCTATACTTCTAACCCAGACTTCGTCACGAACGGTCCTACGCTTCGACACTTCCGCAACAAACCTCGACGCGAAAGGTTCCCATCGTCTTCCTCTGCAAACCTCGACGCGAAAGGTTGCAGACTTCTTCATCAGACCACGACGCGAAAGGTCCTACAGCACTTATATATCGAACCTCGCCGCGAACGGTTCCACAGACAACAGCCGATACTTCTGTATCAACCTCGTAACGATTAAAGTATATCCCTCATTAATTTGTCGGAATACCGCGTCGCGTAGTGCCGTCCATCCATATCGGCATAGCTTCGCGCCTTACAACCGCGAAGACGAAACAAGGTTCGTGCGGAAACTACGCGACCGTGAGACGCAACGTCGTCTCAGCTCGTAACAATACTATTCCGTATAATAAACGCTCGATGTCAAATAAAACAGTTTAATGATGAATACATAAGAACATAAATATGCTCTCACACAATTAACTTTTGCTTGAGAAGTGGACACTGAAGTTAATTTCCTGATAGTTGCACAATTATTTAGTTGTTTCTTCATTTAGTGCAGAAGGTTAGAATTAATTACACTGTATAATTTTTTCTTTTATTCATATGTTTTGTTGTAAATTTTGTTTGTAAATTTTAGATTGCAAGAAAGCATACGCGTTCGTATTATTTTCCTGATATTAAATAGTTACACAGAGATCGTGAAGCAGTGAGGTAGTTCACTTAAATATGTATTACGTCCTTTCATCCTTTTAAATGCTAAATACCAAATTTGTCAAAATGCTAATAAGTTATATGTGATAACTAGACTGCGGATTTTGTGCATTTATGGATAAAATGGGTAGGTGTATGCAGAGTAGGGAAGGCATTAGAGGAATTGAAAAATGTCGTCACGCTGCTTTTAATTTATTAAAACTAGTAGAAAAAATATATATTTTCATTAAACTCCTGTTTTGTAAAATTGGTGCAGATTATTTTTATTTTGTACAAAGATTCGTAATCTAGTGATAACATCCGTTCTGTTCAGATATTGGATTACCTGGATTGTGAAAATGTTCAATTAATAGATTATTCGGATATGAAGGGTTCTTTTGAATTTTAAACTACAATAAAGGTCGAATAAGACGGTTATGGAGCATAGGTATCTGAAAGTCACAGAGATCGGATAGACGTATGACACCAATAAATTTCTCGATATTGTAGATCGATCCTTGTGACACACGGAGTTAAGTTATCGACAAGTTTCACGCTTTCACATGCAAACTTCTTGAAAGTTTCTAGCTTGTGGAGTTCCATCGACAGTTTTGATTTTACCAGTCACACTGATAACTAGCTGGCAAACTAAAGGCGGCATACTAAAACTTTCTGACTAGCCTTACTGACACGAATGCGCTATCATATATTCCGATTTCTACATCGATCTTCTTTACAATTATGAATATGTATTTATGCGCCGGAAATAAAATTAATCTGGGTGGCGAAAAATTTAAAAATTCAACACGTAGTCTTGATCGTTGCAAAAATATGTTTAAAATAAAAAATGTCTGAAAAATTGAAATATATTTTTAGTGCATTAAATGAAAATTATAGTATTAAATGACAGTTTTAGCAAAGCAAAAATTGGTTTACAGGCACGGAAATTGTGACATCTACCGTACATATTTCCTTGAATCATGTCTCACGATTCATCCAAACATGTCTTCACATGTTTCTGAAAACAATCTCTAATGTTTCGTCTGCGTTTATATATTCCGATATTATTTTATGTGATTATCCATTCAAAATTTCATACATTCCCTTTAATTTTCTAATTTGTTGTCAAACCCGATGCTAGAAAATTATTGCAATTTTCGGTGCATTTCTTTGATGGGCACGACATTGTACAAATGTTTTGTTGTTATTTGTTCAATTTGATTTTTGTAAATTCTTTTACAATATTAACATTTTGTTTAAATGTTGTCCTGAAAATGTTTGTCACTTATGTAAGACTTCAATCTAAGTAATTTTTGTATGGTAAGGCAACACCTCATTGTCTATTCACATAAGTTCATACCCCAATGTGCGAGTATATAAAATTTGTGTGTGTGTGATCCCTGAACTTCATTTATAGATAATAATCAAATATGTAGTTAATAAAAAATTGCGGACGGCCTCAAGTATCGAAGATGGAAGCAGTTTACCTCTACATTCAGTACAGGCACAAGCGGACCTCAACTGTAGATTACTTGACCAGATACGAAACTTCTGTACGAACTTTTGATGTTTGTGTACTCAGTTTGGGTGACCTTGTAACAACTTTATTCGACTCGTGTCACAATGTAACCCATCAGATACGTGAGCGCTGCAAGATTTTAAGCATAGTACACTATGCAATAGTTTCTTATACAATAGAGACTCCCTTACCCGAACATTATTATTTAACACAAACATTATTATTTAGATATATTATCGCCTAGTAGAGAACTGGAATGAAATTTATAGATAATAGAATGTTTATAGTAGGGAGCCTTTACTTGTATTTCGAAACAAACACGCAACTCGTTTTTGGACTTACGCGGTAAATAATCCCTCTATTTAAGTGAACGTTTTATATGTTGCTAAAGTTTACCTGATTATCTTCAAAATCAGCATTTTATTTGTGCGGACACGTGAAATATATGTCAAATAAGTCGTCTTTGTGTGTTATTTGTGCATTACACCTATTAATTATCTGAGTTTATTTTTAAACGACAATGTAATTATTTAGAACGTACTAATAAGTTTTTCGAAATTATGGTTCATTTATATTCATCCACTGAATGAAAATAACAGCGAATAAATTCATTATTTAAGTGAGACATCCAGCATACAATAATTGATAATTAATAATTAATAATTAATCATTAATAATTAATAATCTATGCATTGATCGAAGTCGTCGAAGTGACTCCCAGTTTTTGAGAGAATGTTGAACTAACGAAAATAGTTCATTGCGTTAACATTGCTCCAATTCAAATGCCGGTACTCCCTTTCGGGTTGGCAACCGTGTGAATGTTTGATGCACACGGTATGTCTAGCTCGCTTGCAGATTGGTGTAGTATCTTGTCAGTAGGGCGACAACCCTGAGTCGGCAAAACATGCAAGACCTACGAGATTGCGGTCTTCCAGAAGGTGCGCGAACTTCTTGCAGTCCCTCGGTCTCCATATGCCTTTTATTGTCTCGTGAAAACAAAATAGTGACAGAGAATTTATTAACGTGTTACGTACACAGATTTTTCCTAATCTCCCTTTTCGTAAACGCTAATATTTCTGAGTGTCATGAGTAAGTACGAAGAGTTTTTCAGTTAGAAATTAGGGTTGATTTCAGATAAAGTAATTAAATCATTGAAACTTAATCCCTTGCCATACCTTCGTATAGCTGACGTAAACGAGTGTCGTGGCGAGCCGACACCTAGTCGCTTTTAACCTGTAGCTGAATTTTTAATATAGTTGCTTCGCACCTAACTCTTTGGTACAGGATGTTATTTAATTATCTTTATGACACTTGGAGGAGAATATCCAAGTACTCATGCTATACCCGGTAGAACCGAAATACTTGGATATGTCGTTAAATATCCGATTAACAAATTCTATTATTTATGCGGGTTATTTCGCTTTAAGAAGGCGTTCTAAATATCTCCTCCAATAATGATGTTACAAAAAATATTTTATATGGAATTTGACTGGGTATCACGAGATAAATACGATGCAGTTTCTTCTCGAAGATCATCTTTTTTTGGAGTTTTCGAGATCGTCGTTGTTGATTTGCATGCAAGTTCCTATAGTTTTTCTTGCATCACCAGAAAAATATTCAGAAAAAGCAAGACGCAAAAGCAGAGACAAAGCGTAAAAAAGTCGAAAGATTACGAAAGCTAAACGAAATCGAAAGATTACGAACGTGAGAAAAGGATGAAATCCATAAATTGAAAACAAAATGTAAATAATACTAGAAAAATAAGAAAAATGCAAATATTTTATTGGAATATTCTTACATTTAACATTCAATTTAACAGTACCTATAAAAATTTCAAGTATGTAACACTTGAAAAAGAGTATGATTCATGACTTTTTATTAAATATGAATACTTGAAATATCTGATCAAAAGTTACTTTCTTCCCTGATTAAAAATTAGTTATCACGTACTTTTATTACTTCATTACTCCATAGCTTATAAATAGTGGAATTATACTATTTTCGGGTTTTTTAATTTTTCCTTTAAGTTCAAACGTAAATTGCCGGAGACATAAGTTATTATAAAAGTAAACGTAGACTATTAATAATTCTATATTAAAATAGCAATAGGGAAAACTATAAATATTAAAACTATACATATTAAACATCACCACAAATTATGCGTGATTTATTAATTTTTAATAATATAATTAAGTAATATATAATAATGTGGCGACTACCTCCGCTACCCGCTAGCAAATGGATTCCTTTCCCGCAAGTTACCTGATCCATTCCGATTCGTATATGTACCGTCTCAAACCATTCCTCAGACACCCCCGCGTCTGAGGCAAAGCCCGCTAGTTAGCCTTACAGACGAGTCCTCTAGCGGGCATAGGACGAAACGCTCCCTTACTTTTCTCACTCTGTCTTCCCTCTCGTACATAATATAGCAAAAACACTTATTGCCACAATAACATAATGTAACAGATATTTATGTTGAAATCACGATAACTATGACCCAAGAGTGATAACACGTGGAGCATAAAGTTGTTCAGAAAGACAATCTTGCAATCATAATTCAGTTGGAAAGGATGAAGTTATAAATTATTGTAATAAGCAATATTAAAGAATTGAGAGAGGCATTATTTCGACACTATTTCCACACTATTTTTTGCGAATGTAATTTAGTCTATAAATCTAATGAATAAACAAGATAATAAAAATAAGCAATGTTACATAACAATTAATATCTGTACCGCAACCATAATTCAGTTTTCTCCATTTAGAAGCCATTTAGAACGTTTATAAATCGAAGATGAAAACCGTCGTCATTCGATATTTAAATTTAAAACGGAATTGGAGAAATAATTTTCATGCCAAGAGAACTGAAACGTAGGTTTTTAAATTTCATAGATAATTCGGTTATTCTGGAACACCAATTACTTCACAGCACTGATAACGGATTTGTAGTCATGGCTTCTTTTTGCTATTTTCGAGTTGAATGTTACTTCGTGTCGCGCAAAAGGGAACAGAAACGAACGAGATAGCCAGTCGGTTGGCGGCATTGGCGTATTTCGCCCGCTATCACGATCTTGTGGTGGTCCGACTTTAATTCGAATGAAAATGTTCTGGTAAAAGGAAAGAGGGGACAGTGATTCCAGCGGAGGAGAGAAAACCTTCGAACTGATTTGCATGAGCGAGGAATGCGAGAGAAAACTGTGATGTAGTTTGGAGTAAAAACATCCGTTGAGAGTAATTCAATTACTCTAAAAAATACTGAAAATGCGAAACTTATGCGAAAATGTAGAATTTATTTTGAAATAACATATATTAATCCCTTCAATTTTTTTATACGTTCACTGTAATGTAACACTTGGAACACTGCGAAAATTTGCCACTTTTTGGATTATCCTTTTTAGAACAAACTTTACACAGTATGAACCCATTACACGGATCTGCACTCTTGCGAATTTTGTATCAAATTCTGTTATTTCAATTTGAATAACGCTACCGAATACAACAATTGTTACACTATCGTTGGTAAACACAAAGATGGTGCCTTAAAATTACTAAAATTGAAATACCTTCTAAACTATTAATTTTTCGACATTTTTATAACTAACGTTGAACTGCATCCATTGAAATGTTAGAAAGTACATCATGTCATTTAAAAAAGCCAAGTTGACCATCATATGACGTTTACACATCCACTCGGGAAAAAACGAATAACACCAGAATATGCCCAACTCGATACCACTTAAATCTCCTCTGAAACATTTTTCGTTGCGAGTAACAATGGTTATGTAAATCGAAGTGGTAATATATGGGAATCCATCATGTATATTTTACCTTGCTCGTTAAAATCTTCATTATTTTTGCTTGTCTTCATCGATAACTTTGCTTGGTTCAATGCTAAAGATATTTTCTTTATTTGAGCGTAACTTTTTCAAGTATTCAATGTCACCATTAGTTTTGCGTATTAACCTCTATTTTTTATAACGCAGCTCGGTGGTTCACATAAAGACGAATTCAACGACCTCAGACACTATAATCTTCAAATGACCTTTACAAAAAAGGGTTTAATGTGCAAAAAATAGCGGTGATCTTCAATCCTTGAAAAAAATGACTTTGCGAAGAGAAACATGAATCATAATATCCTTAGCTTTCAATTAAACAAAGTTGTCCTAACACATACTTTTGCATTAGCAAAAATGACGAAGATATTTCAATGTACAAGATATAATGAACATCGTGTATAACGTAAAGTCGTGGAGAATGCTGTAACACTATTAATGTAAAACGAAACCTTTTTTTCTGTTGGTTTTATAAAAGATGTATCTTTTCATAATTACCTCACTGTTGTAAAACATTCTTCGGACTTGTTTCATTATATTTGTTTTCTATATTCTCGTATTTTTGACAATTTAACGAAATTATGCAGACCGGACTGATGGCGTAACACTTTTTCACTATGCACGTTTGCACGTATGCGCAAAAACAGCGGAATCTGTCGCAACTATGTATAAAGTAATGGACATAGCGAGTTTCGTGGTGGCGGAATTTACAGGATGCGGGTGTTGCACAAACGAACCACCGCGTTTAAATTGATAGCGTTTCGTTCTATTCCGTTTCACCATGGCAAGTATCCAGACAATAAAGTTAAACGTAGTCTTTGTAAAGCCAGTCTCACCGTAAAACACTAACGTTATGATAAATACTGACATACCTTACGAATGTAAAACAGTGTCACTTAGGAGCCAACATTCTAAACATTGGATATTTAGTACGTAACCAGTTACTAAAGAAGCAATTATTCTCGGTCATCCGCACTGAAGAAAACTTTGCTAACTTTGAAATTGCTTACCTATGTTCTTCCATAGGCGAAGTTATTTATTGTACATTCAGTATCGAGCAGTCTTCAATACGCGTTTAACCAAAACGAAGTTCGATTCTCCATTTTCATTTATGTTTTTATTAACGTTCTGGACCTTCGGTCCAAAATTTAAAGTAATAGCGGTACTTATCCCCTTAGCTTACGGTTTATTTTCAAAGAAACATCCGTATGTAGGCAATTTAAGTTATTACACAATAAAACTAATATATTGCTGTTTGTATTTAATATATTTATATGAATGTAAACATTATTTCATTTGTAATAGAACAGATTAATAAATTAATGCTAATATTAAATAAAAATGAAAAAATATCCTTTTTAACAAATTATTTAATCTTCTATTTATGTTTTTATTTAATAATTCGTAAACAAAATTGTGGATTGTATTTGCACTAAGAAAAAAGTTACTTCAAACGACCTGAGGAATCTCTTATTTCCCGGTTGCGAGTGACTTTTAGGATACCCTATATACCGTACGGTGTCCGCCGGAGACAGTTATTAACGTCTCGGAGACGTCAAAGTCTGCAATGGCACATGACGTCTGCGAGACGTCACTGTATGTCACGGAATTAATAAGAATAGATTTTTTTTCTAAAAATGCCTTTTATTCCCCACCATTCCGATTGTTTCGTACCTATACAGGTATAGAATTATATATTTTTAATACAATTCGACGTCTCGTTCGAAATTTTCGTTATTTCCGTAAACATACGACCGTTTACTACGACACTACTAATTAAGTCGTTCAGTTTGAGGTTATTTGGTTAATATTATATTATGGTGACACAATTTTGTTTTAAGCAAATGGTTTAGATTAATTGTTCCACGTGATGGGTCGTACAGATCTATATGCATATTCGTATATCCACTTCTTTGCCACGAAACTATTAATAATTCCAAAGACAATGAAATTCTGGTGGTGTACAAAACTGCCGAATGCATGCTCATCTATTAAATCTTTCCGCGCTTCGATTCGATTGACTATCCGTACACACAGCACCAGCCGAGATATGCAGCTCACGGGATACGTGTTCCGAAATTATTCTACAATTGTATCGCTAAGCATAGAAGTAGAAATATGTGCGTGGCTCAAATTGCTCACTTGATTTTGCTTCAGGTATCAACATTCACATCATAAAATTCATGTCCACATTTAAAAATAAATTCCTGTATTAAGGCAATAGGGTCGGTTACTGTGGGGTGACCAGTTTCTGTGTCTTTGGTTTGTTTTCTGGCATAATTAACTTTATATTTCTAGAATAAGACATATTAATATTTTTTAGCTATTTATTTCGTTTATTTTCGAATATGATGAACATGCAGTTAATTGTGCTCGAAAACAAACCAAAGTCACAGCAATTGTTCACTCCACAGTAACCGGTTTCACTGTATATCAATGGTCGGGATTTGCAAAATATAATGAAATAGAAACAGCTTTCGGCATCACACATCTTCATTTTCCAATTTTTGTTCCATTGTATAAGTTAATTTGATTTTATGGAATTTTTGAGACTACAGGATCAGTTAAAGGCTCAATGAGTCTACTTTATGAACACACCGTTCTAGTTCTGTTAATTAGAATAGAGAATTCTGTCACCTTTAAGTTCGAAATAAGCCAAAAATTTCTAAATATTTATCGATAACAACTTTTTCTTTTATGCTTACGAACGAGTATATAAAATATGCATTGTACAATATATGGAAAAAATTATGTCTCGATGCAAAGACAAGAAAAAGGCAGCCATCACAAATACGAATAAGAAAAATAAATTGTTATCAATGACATCCCAGCCATTGCCTTCGATTAATATTTGTTATACCACGAGTATAAGTTAGCAAGAGATCTACAAACAGCAGTATTTAAATTTTCTTTCTTGGCATCGACACAAAAGTGAACAACGTCATGTGAAAAGCTCTTCGTTATCTAACCGAAAAAATTGTTGCGTTTTAAAAGTGAATGAATATTTGAGCGAGTGACTGCACATATGTAGACAAAATGGGTCACCTATAACAAGCCGATTGCATAACATGTATATATTTTGTGAGATGAAAAGAAATGTTCGATAGAGGTGTTTAGGATATGTCGAGTCTAGGGTGCCAGTGCGTAACACCCTAGAAACGGAATACCAATACTCCGCGATATAAACTATCTCTCGGGTTGTAAGGCCGATTACGCAGAGCGACAGAGTAGATTGGTATGGCTGTCCCTCTAATTAAAGGTGAACAGCTAGTTTAGGGTAATAAGAAATATATTTAGAATATATTTACAAGAACGATTTGCTACAGTGACTACGATGTCAAACTGCAGGAATATCGTGATTGATCGATGTAGTGGCGGGTCCGGACCTTGAAGACTGCACTTGAAGTACTGTGTAAAAACACAGACTAAGTTCGATGGTCTAAGGTGTTAAACTACGCTAGTACGACTCTGGCTGAATGAGAGACAATACTGCTTCCCGCACTGATCTACAGATCGACTGAATGAATACTGAACGACTGAATAACAGACAGAATGACTGTCAGAATGAATAATACGGAATGCAGAAAACGGAACAGAATCTCGGAACAGAATGAATACGGAACAGAAAGAGTGCTCGGAACAGAAAGAATGCAGAAAACGGAATAGAATCTCGGAACAGAATGAATACGGAACAGAAAGAGTGCTCGGAACAGAAAAAATGCAGAAAACGGAATAGATAAAAATGAATTTTCTGCCCTTTTTATATGATTCTCCGAAAGAAATCTCGAACTTGGATTGGTTGCTGGTGATGGAGAAAGGGAAGTTAGAAGGCCCGTGCCGCCCTATGACGTAAGTAGCGGAAAAACCCCGATCGCGTGACCAGAACGGCCCATCCGGCGACCCTATTAATAAAACCCGAAAAAACTAAATTGGGGAAATCGCTTTATGACTTGTTGTAAACATAAAGCGATTTAGACCCTAATCCAATTTGTTAATGCGATTATCCGCTGCGAAAAAAGTCCTAAAATAATAAACCCTCCAAATTCGAGAAATCTTGTCTTTAAAAGGAGAAATAAAAGAATCGCGAAGTGAAAGTTCCGTTGCAGGACGGAACAGGATACTTAAAAGGCAGCCTGATTTTTTCAAATGAAACAGTATGTCATTTTAATTTATTTCTGAACAGTTACCATTGTAACTTTTCTGAAGGCAATTTCAATGACCATAGTTATTCAAAGTTATTCGAGGTAATAAACGTAAGAAAAGGTAATAGATGGAAGCTGCGTTTTTTCTTGTATGAATTATGGTACAATTGTTCGGATAGAAAGTTGTTCCGTAAAAACGAACGATGAGTTCTCATTTCTACGCATCTTCAGAGTCAGGTCTCCTACGTTCTTCCATTGTCCTAAGGGAGCTCTGTAGAGCGTAACTTACCTGACTTTGTTAGTTAATTGGTCAGCGAATTGCATTGACGCTGACCAATCAGGTAATTTTTCTGTGCCCGAGTACGCCCACTATTTCCTGTGACCGTGATGTGTATCTTCTGAGAACTTGGGTGGAACGACGAAAATTTCGTAGCGCAGCGGAATGTCCTCCAAATTCAGAATGTAGCGTGGGCTTTAAGTCATCGGGTCTCGATCCATGGAGTGCTTCGATAACTTGATATTTATGATACCTGCATTCGCTATTGAGGTTGAAAATAGCCGGATTTCACATTTGAACCAAGTCCAGCGTCCAAATTTTTCGGCGCATGTGTTCGAAAAAATGCGGATTATTTGAAAAATCCGAACAGCCCGAATACTCGAGCGCTTTACAAATGTTTCGGGGCAATTGAAGATGTATGATTTCACAGCATGAAAATTTTCGAATTACTGGAGTACCTTTCAGTTTCTCTCGAATTACTCGAATATTTACATACAGCCGATCACGAAAATATTCAGACACTTTTTAAAACGGAAACACTTTTTTTTTAAATTGAACAAAGTATCTTGAATTTTCTTTAAATGATAGGATTAATCTATTAGACAATGGCTAAAAAATAGCTTTCGAAAATTGAAATTGTTTAAATGATAAGAAATTTTAAATCTAATTTATTTGTAAATTTTGATCTTCGACAATTTCTTTGATCTTATTATTTTTTCGGAATTCATTATTTTCCCTGCTAATGGTCCTAATAATTGTCCCCGACAATTTATTCATTTGATTCTTCGAAGTCAATGTTTATGACCATATTTATATGTATTATACAAGGTGTTCCATTTAAGTTGACACAACGAAATATCTCGTATGCGACCAAACAAAACAGAAAAAGATGGCACACGTTTTTTTATGGTTTTGGACGGAGACTCAATTGGTATTATTAGTTTTTTAATACGTGGTCGTTTTTAAGGTTATTTGAAGGTCCATACGTTTTCGTCTGAAACATTTTTCTTGAGGACGTTTATTTTTTAAGGTAATCAGGGAACCGTTTACAAAAATTATTAAATTGTTTCTTTTAAGTATCAGGATTAAGTTTTTCTATTAAAATAACATTTTCTTTTAACTTTGTACAATGTAACTTTTCACAAAATATTGCTATGATGTTTTTGTAAAAAGGTACACTGTACAAAGTTGCAATAAAATTTTATTTTAATACAAAAACAAAATTAATTCTGATACTTAAAAGAATCAATTCAATAATTTTGTGAACGGTTCTCTAAATACCTTAAAAAATAAAGAAATTTTTCCTGGAGAAATATGTTTCAGATGAAAGCTGTGCGCTTTTTCACGTAGAATACGATACCGTACTAAAAATACAGGTTACAACCTTAAAAACGCCCACGCATTAAAAAGACTAATAATACCATTTGAGTCCCCGTCCAAAACCATAAAAAACGTGTGCCACCATTTTTTATTTTGGTTAGTCGTATGCGAGATATTTCGTTGTGTCAACTTAAATGGGACACCCTGTATATAATTGCAGAAAAAAACTCTGTCTTCTAATAATTCAAACCCGATTTTTTAATTTTGATGTTCTGTTAAATAAGTATGCAGTTAAATATGTCACGGCATGTTAAATGTTAAGCAGTTAAGCATGTTAAATAACTCATACATAATGACCAACATTACTTCAACATGTTAGCGAGAAAAATAAAAGAATTTAAAAGTGTCACTGTACTTACCTATCTAGGATAGTAAATAAATAGTCAACTAATTAAAAAATATGTATATTATATGATTTTATCATAAGAAAATGACTCATAATTCACAAGAATCTGCATTATACAACTGCTTAAAATATTTTGCATAAAATATCTTAAAGCGTATATAGATATAAGGGTACCTAAAAAATGGTAATTTGGAACTACTTTGCGACATTATATCAGGAAACAGAAAAATGATAAGTATACATAAAAGTGGGTACCCTGTTGCCTGAATATAATGATTAAACAAGTTGAATGTCATGCAGATTTTACAAGATGCATCTAGAGGACCACCATACAACTTCTATTATTCATTTTGTGTCATATGTTATGCTTTAACATAAAGTTTTAATTGTTGAATATCGCACTTTTTGTTTCATAATATTATCTAGTAACCTATGTTGCCGAAATATGTTTCGTCGACAATAATCATTTCGAACAGCTGCAAAGTTCTGGTTACAAGTGACCAATGTGGCATTCACCGTGTTAAAATATACCGAGCCTCGATCTGATTAAACCAGACGCCCGGTTGTTTTGACCAAAACTGTGAAACACGTATGCCTACGCGGTTCACATCAGGTACCGCAATGGAACTCGTACCCGCAGAAGAATCTCTCGCCGAAGCTGTGCCGCATGTCCTTGTCATTATGCGATGTTTCTGAGCCACTGCACTGCGGTTTGTATAAAATAAAACTTCTTAGCTCATTTACACTGGTGCACGGTTGAAACACATAATTCGTACGGCTATATGTTCTATTTCGGAATCATATTCTACGTAAAAAGTGCATAAGTTTTATTTGAAACATTTTTTTGTAATATATTGTTCTTAAATGCAATAAAATACCTTCCAGAAAAAAGTAACGTTCTCATTTTAACAGAAAAACAAAATTGTCCTTGACATAAACATGAAAAATCAGCTGAATACCTTGAAAAATATTAAACTTACAAGAAAATGTTTGAAACGGAAGTTATACATTTTTTAAGTAGAATAGGATCTCGAAATAAAAAATATAGGTTTATGATAAAAAAGCAAAATGACCTTGAAATAACTACGGGAACGCCCACGCATACTAACGTCCACGAAGTACTAACAAACATGTGTCAGTTTCTTTCTTATTTCTTTTAAATCCCGCGTCTACGAGAGGTTTTGCAATCTCAACTTAAATGGCACATTCGGTATATTCTTTTTATCTAGTTAGCTATTTCTTACGAGTACAGTCGTAATGAAGAAATGAAAATTTGTGTTATTACGAGCACACTCGACAATAACAGTTAACTGGTTCACAATGGATGCCCCTTCAGAATGAATAATTGAAAATTTACATTCGCACACGTTTCCATACATCTTTAGAACAATTTTGTGTGAATGTCCACGTTTAGGTTGTGCCCTTCTATTATAAGTATCCAACAGAGATCACCGTTGGAAGAAATGTGCTCTTTATTTCGACGCGTGGCGTCGTTGTCATCTTTTCGGTCTTGCGTCGATTTCCATGACAATGAAATACCAGTACGTCTCGAGTGGAATCTCGATGAAATATTTCTGGTGGAATTTGCAGAAGGTTTCGAATGACAATGGCGGAATGAGGTCATCCCGCACTTCACTGTCGTCATCGACTTGCAAGAGAAGGAAAGAGAAAATACAGACATTGACAAAAATTGGGATGCTTGGACACGATCTGAGATTTCAGAGAGGCGACCACACTACGATAACATCAAATTTTTCCTTCACCTAAATCGATTCCAGTTTTATAATATTATGGAAGGTATAACTGGTGCATATATCTACTAGTGCCACTACAGGCTTAAGATGTTCTGAAATGTTCTGTGTACATATCTGTTCGAATCTTATCCAGAATAATGTATCAATAATTTTATCTAATATTTTACAGAGTTTACTGCTTAAAACATTGCTTAAAACAATATTAATTTTCCGTTCTTTCATCGACGAAAGGTCGATGAGTCCGACCCAAATACCCTTCAGATAATTTTTTAATTTACGACGGTCTTTGTTTACTATTGAGGACCTACGGAAAAAAACTATAAAAAACATGCGCTGGCAAAGACTGGAAAATATCAACTCAAAAATAGCTTCGTCGAACGAGGATCGTAAATTACGTTAGCCGTTTGCACGAAAGAAAACTTTCTCTCGTGCGTACGACCGGACGCTACATAAATAATCTGTATTTAAGAGGATTTCTTTTTTATTTCGATATAACTTAATAAATAGTTTTATTGTCAAAAAAGCTTGTATCAGACGACGATCGTAACACTTTCCTCGGTCTCCATATTTTGTTAATAGCTTAAACATTACTTATTGTAAATCGAAAATGTCACATAAAAATACACATTTCACTAAGCAATAACACTCCTTGTTTCTCATAATGATTCCTATCCGCTCAATTGAAGTTATCGCTGTGATGTATGTACACAACTGAGAGTAAGTGGAAGTAGTTTAATGAAGGCTCTTTTGTTGGTATATAGCAAGTTAGGCAAGAGGTAATGAAATGAAACTTAATTACGTAGTTTTCTACTTCTAATGTTAAGACGTTTGGCGTTTTCTGAACTGAGTTATCAGCTCACTTGTTGCTTCTGATAATTCGAATTTTCGTCCACTGATTTCTTCATTGCCTAGAACTGTTGTTCTAATGTCCTTTTTTACAATTTTTGTTTTTAATTCATAACTAGACTGCGAATTATATGCATTTATGGAAAAAATGGGCGAATGAAACCGAAAATAGTGAAAAGATTGAAAGAAGCTAAGAATGTTAGTGTACTAATTTCATCTTAATAGCGTTATTAAACGAAGAAAAAATGATACTTGGCTCATCCGTCTTACAATTGATGCAGAAATTTTTTATTTTGTATAAAGATCCGCAGTCTACTCATAACTCTGCTACTAATACTATACGCTAACGGCACGTTACTTTCTCGTAATAATATTACGTTAATAATTTAATTCATTTCTTTAGCGAAAGGCTTAATACGATTTATTAGACTGAAAACCAGAAAAACAAGTACAAAGTTGAAACCATGAAACCGGTCGATTGACCGTGCTTTTGGTTTTGGTGACCTTCTCGCTCCTCTTTTTGACAGATATAACCATCACGAAAAGTGAAGGACCTCTTGCGACTTTTTGATATATTTAATACATAAACGATAAGATGAAAGTGAAATTTCATGTGAGACAAAAGAAATTGCGAATAACGATAGATGACCAACTGAATATTAAGTTTTCTTTGTAATTAATTAATTTCTAATTACATTTATGATAATGTTGTAAATATACATTATACAAAAGTATTCAGTCAACTTATATGTATGAGCGAAAAAAATTTTCTAGTCTCGATGTTTTATAGTAAGCATATTTAATACAAATTCTAGAATTTAAATAATTATGTGTATCACTAAATTCATTGCAACGTATTACTTACTAATAACAAGAAACAGAAATTTTAGGTAAGACAATTTGATGTATCACGGTTGATATATCACGGAAATAAGATAAAGCTATCTTTATTTTGGCTGCTATGTACAATTATTAAGAAGAAAGTGAGGATTAATTTATGGTTGATCTCGGACGGTCTTCGGTTCAGAAATTCTCAGGCACATGTCCAATATCTTGTGGAAACCCAGGATCTTTCATTGTATTCCCGGGATTCTGTGAATGCATTTCTGCGATTCTTGACCGTGTGTTCGGAGATTTCCAATATTTCAGAGTGGGTATCTCGGATTTTTGCTCGTATGCTGTCGATCCTTGGAATCTTGAAATACTGGCACAGAATTTCCGCACTGCAATAGTCCGTTATTGTACACCTAAATAATTTAATTGCATATCGCGCAGCGTGCATGGGCTCCATTTTACTTAATCCCTTATAACACCTTTAATCCGGATCTCGGATGTAGATGAGGTTGAGCTGCTATTGAGTTACCGGTGGACCATCCATTAATAGGTCTTATAGAGCTTGCGTTGACTATTATCTGCTTTCGTTTGTCAAGAATTTTTATACATGTTTCGATCGTGTACCACCTTAAGCTTTATGCTATACATTATGTAAAAGAAGTGCCCACAATTCATAAGTAAAAGACAAACTACACAACGTAAAAGTACCTACTATGAAATACTGCTTAATTGTGACCTCTTCTTGAAACACTAGCCCAACTAATACGAATAACAGATAAAGCATATGGAAGTTGATGTAAAAATTCTGCCCATATTTTTGGACATTGTTCTTTATAAATTCGTCCACACAAATACTGTTACGTAATAATCAGCTGTGAAAAATATATTTATTAAACTTATTTGAGAAACGGTAAAATGGAACAAATATTGAATGCTAGTTATAAATAGAATACAATAATAATTTTTTTTAAAAAGACGGGAAAAACTATTTTTCTTTTATTAATTTCATTCTTTGCTTATAATATCACATTTCAAATAATATTAAATAAGAAAGTTGGAAAATCGTCATTTTTTAATTTATTTTCATTCCCGTCACTTGCAATTCTCACGTAATTTGTTTCACTCGTTATCTAGCTGAGTAGTCGGTCCGTAATCTCAAAATAATCCGCGTCACTTGACATAATTTAAAAGAAGTTATTCCGTTTAAAAAGATGTTAACATAATTAGTTTTCGCGGCGATTGTAAATCCTATGACGCAAACGATCTCGGTACCAGACACGATTTTTTTTTATCATCGATGTATCACGTTTCACACACACCCAAGGTAGCGATCGTCTAAGCAACAAAATTGGGTGTATGTGCGTGTATGAGTAAGACAGCGATTAGTGATGCGATCTGAGGCAGTAAGCTGAAGCAAGCCGGAAACCACCGAGCGCTTACTGAGTCGATCTGAGCAAGCAAACGAATTGTCACGTGGCCGACCGTTTCGTTTTAGCTCATTCTGAGCAAAAGAGCAAATCATCAAGCTGATCTCATTTCTGAAGCGGAGTTAAAATACGGAAAAAATTATTAGGTAATTATCCATGTTGTTATGGGACGTGCTTGGAATGTACTACGAGTTGTGAAGAAGAGACCTCACAAATGGGATTGATGTAATCCATTGGTATCACCCAATCCCACCACTCGCCAGCACATTCCGACCTCCCTTTCACCATTCGTAATACATTCTAAGTACATTCTATAACGCCCCTGGTAATTACTCAAATTAGCAATTTCTCGTCTGTTTCGATGAGTTTGAGTTATGTATATTACCAGGCTCGCTAGTCTAAACAACTTCGTCTACACAGAAATATTTGTTAACGCTTCGACTACCATGAAAGTAACCTCGTAAAAGCCATAAAACAAATGTATAAACAAAATTTGTTTAGAACGGGGTCCCCAATATTTCAAGCTTATCGAATTCAATGGAGAATAATGAATGTAAATAATTATCTACTAATTGTCGAATCTTGATGGTGTAGACTATGTATTATTTTTTGTGCATTTGTTAACCCATGCTAGGTATAGAGAAAAAGTGTATAGATGTGTACATTTTGATTTGCAGTGAGAGTCCCAAAACTAATAATAATGTGTACAGTGGTGCAAATAATTATAGTCAAAATAACTTTCACATTTCTTTGTAATGTGTAAACAAAAATTTAACGAAACACCATATTTTTATATAAATGTGTAACAGTAATGTAAACAGTAATAGTAATAATAACATCAGCGGAAAGCCGTAATAATAATAATAAGAAATACAATTTGTTGAGGCCTGCCAACTAGATTTATGATGGGGGGCCATGTGTTTGGGACGGTCGAGACTGGCTACGGTGTTGGGCCTGTCACCCGCGCTCTTGGAAAGCGGAATTCCCGACCGTCGCCAAGGCACGTGACCAATCTTTAGTTTCGGTTGTTAGTATTAGCCCTGTCATAAATTTCAGTCCCTCAGACAGTGTTTGGGGGAGTCAAGGAAAATCAACACGTTTGGGGCACGGGGTACTTGGCAACCCGAAACCTAGTTATCGTGAAGTTGCCCAGTCCCACGGGCGGCCTGGAACCACCTTAGAAGCGTTCGCGGTACCCCCTCCTATGTCCCAAACGTGGTTTCGTGAGAATCAATTTCTCTAATTTGGGCCTTTATTTGATTGGACGACTCTCCCAACCGCCCACGCCCTAGTTCGACAGGGTAGAGAGGACCGAGGCTAGATTAAGGGTAGAAATCCGGTCCTCTGCCACTCTTGTTCCGTTCCCTCGTTTTGTAACACTCTCGTTCCGTTCCCTCGTTTTGTAACACTCTCGTTCCGTTCCCTCGTTTTGTAACACTGTCGATCCGTTCCCTCGTCTTGGAACACTGTCGATCCGTTCCCTCGTTTTGTAACACTCTTGTTTTGTACTCATACGGTTTTTACTTAGTCAGTCTTAGTTTGGTATAGTTGATGTAGATTTGGCTCTAGTTGTTGTACATGCTACAGAGTTCTCACGGGAGACTCAGCATTACTATTGTGAATACACGTTTTAACCCGGAAACAGTATTGTATTTGTACCTCCTGCGAGGGGAGGTTGTCCACGAGCCGGATATTGTCTTGTCATTTGGTCCTTCGAGAAAATTAGTAGATCGTTAGTCGGCACACCGTCGTGCAAAAACATTCAATGCTCGAACGATCGTCAGATCAACCACGAGCCCTTAACACAATTAAAACTAAAATAGTGTGGTAGGATTTAACACAACTCTATACTCATTGTCTCCAACGCTTACACGTGTTATAAGAATGCACTGCCGACTGTAAGGCGTAAAGAGAGAATCGTGGAAATTCTGGTTTGAATTCGTTATTCCTTCTTTCTTCATTCTTAATTACTAATCCCGAGCCGTTTCGTTTATTCTCATTGTTGTATTCCGAGTGTATCGGCCTAGTAGGGCAAGGACAAGTCACCGACCCGTGAAACTAGATCTCGAAAGGGGCTTGAACCATTTCCAAACGGTGGAAGCTTGAATCCGCGCATGGTAGCATTATCTATCTAGAATACCCAGAATGGCTATTGCACGACCGTAAGTGTTATTCTCGCTAACGTAGCGTCGATTTACATGGCACTCGAGAATGCCCGTAACAACCAAGCAGGACAAGCTTGGTTAGCCGACCCAAAAACGTCACGCCAAGCATCCTTTGGCGTTCGGATCACGCGCGGAAAATTAAGTCTGAAATATTAATTCAGGACAGCTAGCGACAGCGTCGCGACAACGTCGGCAATATTTTTACTTACTTGCCACCTCTGGCAGCGCTACTTTCTTCACCTTACTCCCGTTTTTCTTCCTCTTTTTACCCATTATTTCTTCCTTAGCTAGTAATTCTTATCGATGACATCGTTTTTCTACGAGATAACGAATAATATTAAAAATATTGGCAGTAATTTCTAAAGATTTATAGCAGTTCTTCTCACGTCGCGCGTCGATTGCATTGTTGGAGAAAGTATAGAAAGTATCAGAATGAAATTTCTCTGGGTAGTCTCCCTAATTAGTTTTTTTCGACTACCCATTTCTAGATTTATACGAAGTCTGTATTTTTAATTATATAATTTTGACGGCGCTGTAATTATGGAGGAAAAAGGGAACAGAAAGAGAGAGGGAGAGAGCGGTTTGTCCTGGGCCTGCTGCAGAACTCACCAGTAAGGCTATTCAGCGGGCCCTGGCTTCGTCACGAAGATATCAGAAGTTTTTTTTGGTGTTTTCCTTAAGTTTAATTTTCCAGTACCTAGGGTCCCCCTTTTCCTGTTTACCCGGATATCCTACGTGGCATAAAAATATGTTAAAAATATGTCTAGAATTGTAGGAAAGATTTCCAAACAACCCATAAGCTTGAAAGAAGGGTGTAAGCGAGGTATGTGTCAATCAGTGAAAAATACTAGCTTTTCGGGTAATGTGGTAGTTCGTTTGGGGGGTATATCTTTGATGTCGTAGTGTCCTATACTGTTGATGACTGAGTTACTGTTCATGATTAATTCATTGCGGCCGTATTAAGTTTATACATAGGTGTCACGCTGGTCGGAATTAATTATCGTTGAACAAACAGTAAGGCATAATATGCAAGATTAAGAAGGAAAAATAAAAGTCATTAATTCTTTCTTTAAAGTTTATATATATATATATATATATATATATATATATAAACACAATAACATGCTTGAATTTTATGTAAAAATAAAAACAATAAAAAATAAATAAATAGTTCTAGTTGTTGAGAACAGATGTACGACAGCAAAAGGTTAAGTACTTTTTGAATTGAGTCTTCTATACAGGATGTCACGTAACTGACAGTACAACCAAATATATGCTGATTCAAGGTTAGAAAATAAGTCGTAAAAATAGAATAAAAATGTTATAGAAGTCCAGTGGCGCGTCTGACCAAAACATACCGATTCTACTTCTCATATACTACAAGCCATACTACAAGCCACGTAAACTTCATTTATCTTTCAATTCAGTTTTCTTGAAAACAAAGCCTTAAATGCAAAAAAATGTTATTCTTTCTCTTGGAATCATTTTCTGACGTAGAATCAGCCACTATCCACAGCCTACTGCACATTTAGAGTAAAATATCTTCGTATGCAAATGGTTAATCACCAATTATAGTTTTGAATATTGCTTACAATTTTTACTGAATATACCAATCTCATTTTGAAATTGGATATAATGAAAAAATCAATGGAGTTTTTCAAACTCAATCCACTAATAGGAATATTTGCTTCTTTAATTTAATTTTCATAAATGGAATTAAATACTGTAACATCTTTAATATTAGTGATTAAATATGAACACAAAACATGAATAACAATTTACATTTTCTTAATATTTTTATAAAATTGGTTTTAGGACCCCGCAATTTTAGGAAATATTTTAATCTATGGTGTAATTTTGAATTACATAAATAATAAAACAACATGCAATAAAATAGAAACACCGAGGAATAATATACTTTTTCGTGTATCGAGAAAATTATACTTCATTCGGTGTCAAATTCCACATAAAAGTATTTCTCCGATTTTCCCTCGTGACATCTTAAACGTCACTAAAGTAAAATCGTAAATGTGATTTACGACTTATCCGATGAAACCGAGACCCTTGGGCGGTATAATTATCCCAGCTCATGTTGCTAATACACGATTGATTGCTTTCATATTAAATAAGAGACGAAGGTTGTAATAACTGTGAAAAGTATTGGAAAAGGGGATAAAGTAATCCTTTACTGCGACATCGCCATTATCATGCAAAGCATAGGGATGTGTGTGCACTGAATGTATAAATTCCAGATGGTTCAAGTATCTAGTATTCCATGTTCATCCCTTGCTGAGGCCACGGTCTTTAATTAAAACAGTAAGGTATGTACAATACCGGAACAGTGGTTAACTACGACTTTGAGAATATTAGAGAATTGTTCACCAAAGAACTAGTCTCGAAAGACGATTTGTGAACGCGTAATATTACGAGAATGAATGACAGGTACTTAACTATGAAATTTACCATTTGTTTGCTTCAAGGCTCGTAGTTCGTCTGTTTTTTGAAAAATAAATGTGAATGTACATTAATAATTGATTTCAATGATCGAGCGAAACAGACTCAATTTATTACTGCTTAAGATCCTTTTGTGTGCGAGACTTGCAAAGATTCAGCGAACAGTTCGCGAACTTGTTTGCCGGAAGTAGATATTATTGCGAACAACGAATAGCTTACGTTGATGGTCAGTGAACAACGAACGGTGATCCCCGAGGAGACAGTGCATCAAGTCACCTACTTGAGAACTCGAAATGATTATAGACGCGTTTTAACTACACTGACTTATTAGTAGAATGCGGATTTTATACATTTGTCATAAAAACATAAGTCAAATTATTAAAGAAAGACAACAATATCTGTTCAAGTCATGTTGGTTGCGATTGAAAATAATTTTTATTTTACATGAAGATCTGCAATCTATCTACTCCCGGCTACCCGAGTACTTCGTTATCTACCAACCCTCATTTGGTTAAAGAAACTCGATTTCTTTTTTTTTCTTATAGTTTCAAGTCAGTAGAATGTTACGTCAAAGCGATATTTTGAAATTCGAGCATTTAGCGATCGATGATAAAGTTTAAAAAATCTTACTTTATCAGAGAGAAATCTTACTTTAAAATTTTTAAATTAAAACTTCTTTTATTATTTTCATGAAATTTTTCAACCTGACCGTCACGAAATTTCCGAAACTGTACGTCTGACTTACTTCAAAATTTATAGAGATATTCTGCACACAGTGTTCTACAATGTAGCGTACGTTTTCCTTCGATATGTCAATTATTTCATTGTTTATAAGCATTCACAGTTGATTTTTTGGGGTAACAACAGCTGTTCTGTTTTCAAACTGCAGCTATATCTGCAATTGTTACAATTTTCGAAAATCCGTAAGCTACACTTTAGATAATAGTTTCTAGTTTATAAATCAACAAATACTTTTAATTCAGACGTCTCAACACTTGCCAACTGTGACGGCCATTCATCAACGTCTACGAAAAGGGGTTTTGGAAACAACGAATAATTTCGCCATTTTGTACGGCTTTTACTTCTGAAAAATTCAGATGACAAGGCTGAAACTTAGATTTATATTTCCTTAGAAAGAGTAAATCTTTTATATAATAATTACCTATACAAAAATTCTCAAACTTAAAACAAATTCATCTGCACAAAAGTACTGTTTCTATATAAAAATATTAAAAATTAAAAATTATAATTATCGTGTCATAAAAAATAGAGGAAATGTATAACTGCATAGTTAGCCCGTTTAAGTTGCGACACCTTGTATATTAACACGAATTCATGAAGCAGTAATTGTTCAATAATGCTAGGAAATATTAACACCTTATCGACAGATGATTCAATACTGCGTCAAATTGAATATTGTCATCTGTTGAATATCGCGCGCAAGAGGCGGTACGAATGCATTTTCGACCGTACATTCAATCGTTATCAATACGTGTTAAATGTTTTATGGTTTCTATTATACATTTGATATACGCAAATACATTTTCTTTTCTTTTTATATTGATTACTGGGTTAGCAAATTATTTCGTAATTTACGATACACATAAAAATAAAAGTGATATTAGAATCTGCTTAACGAGAAAATATACTAATATCACTATTAAATATAGTATTAACTTGATTCTTGATTTTGTTTCTCATGTTTCGAACGGATAAGATAGTTGTATCATTTGAACGCATAATTTTATAAATAACTCTACTGAATCTGATGACTTTTCTATTCGTACCGAATATTCTTGTTACATATTTCTTTATTTATTTTCTTATTTATTGACACTCCAAACCAAATGGTTTATTAGCAACTTCAATATTGTCACAATATTGCACCAATAGTTACATACATTTGATAAAACCAAAGTTAAGAAACTTCACGTATCATTAACATTTGAGTAAAATTTTTTATTTTAATAAATCTATGTCTTATTAAATTATAAGTGCATATTATAGTCAGATACATAACATATCATTTATATTGTAATATTGTTTTATTTAGTGCATACCACAAATGAAATAAAATAGTGACAATAAAGTTAAACAAATTTGTTAAATAAAGAAAATAAAAAAATAAAAGTTAAAAATAAAGTAAAAATTAAGAATTGAAAAATTGTGAAAAAAATAAAGTTAATTTTTTTTTGTTGACACAATACAAATTTTTAACCTATGTTAAGAAGATTTACTGCACAATTAAGTGTATGTAGCATATAGTTTTTAAATTCTTACGGAACATTGTTTAAGAGAACCATGAGTTATTCTTATTCCTTCTATATTAGTGTTACATAAGAAGGAACTGATGCAAAGAGGAAAACTTTACCTTGGAGAAGCTTTGTTCTTAATGGATTACGTTTGTTCTTATAATCCGGACATTGTTATGTAACATGGTATATTGATATTAGTATCATTTTCCTGATTATAGGTCAAACATTTTATAAGTTATAAATTTATATATTAAAACAGTTTCACTAGTATCCGTCTAAGACTATTGCATAATTGATAAATTCAATATTCATAATATTCATAACATAAAAGAGGATGTTGGTGAGGAAGAAGACCATAAAATAAAGAGCACGTGAAATTTTGGAAGGTATAGAGTAGATACTATAATTTACGCAGATTACAGCGTGTTAAATTGTCCATTTCCTAATTCTATTAGTTATCCCAAAATTTGTATCTAAGTCTGATTACCGTATCATCATAACGTTTATTCTGCGTGATAAAATGGCATCAATGCCGAGTAATATTAATAATAACTCTAGGAATGAGCCTGGTATGGTAAAGAATAATTGCATTTACATATCATTTGACGTACTACCACACTTACACGTTCATTAGCAATCTGGTGTTTCAAAAACAATCGATATTGAGTGTAAGTATATGTATACACACACTGATTGCTGCAAACATATGCAAATGTATAGATAAATCGGCAAGGTTAGTATCTACTCCTCGAATTGCCGGTGAATACATTGGTAAAGTTATTGACCAATCGGACAATGTTAATTCTCATTATCGATTCTGTAAACTGAAAATCTCTAATAAAATGTACACATCAGTTGCTTGTTTAATGCGCCAGTACACAACGCATTTATTCATATCAGTATATGAATACCATTCAAATGTAATTTATTCATTGCTATTTTATCAGAGATTTCATGTTATTGATACAGAAATCATATACAGGGTATCATGATGGTATAACCGAATAGGGGTTGATTCTACTTCAAAAAATAAGTTGAGAAAAAAAATAACGTTGTTTGATTTAAAACTTCGTTTTTGAAAAAACCGGGTTGAAAGATGCACTAAGTGGCGTGTTGTATGACGACAAATAGAATTGATATGGTAAATATGTTCAGATGCGCCACTTGATTCCTCTTCAATAGTATGATTCCTGTTCAATAGTATTATTTCTCCAACCTACTTTTTCTCGAAAACGGAGCCTTAAATGAAAAAACGTTATTCTTTTTTTCGACTTATTTCTTGACTTAAAATTAGCCCCTATCCGTTTGTACCGCCAATTACATGTGCATTGTAAAGTCTATATAAATATTATTGCTGCAATACAAATTCAAATATAATACTGAAAATGTAATAATAAATTTCGTCTTGTAATGACTATTTGTATACATTAGTGACAGTCAAACTAGACTGCTCAGACTTCGATTAGAATCATAAGAACTGTATAGTTAAATTTCATAGATGAAATTATTTATTAAACTTCGAAAATTAATCTTCAAGATAATCTATTATGATAAGTAATTTATTAATTATTATTAATTACGTTTCTCTAATGACTTCACAGTCCAAGGAGATTTTTCGACAAAAGTCTTCTACGTAACATGTTTAGAATTTATAGTAAATTTATTCAATTTATAATTTAAGCAGTATTGAACCAAAAAATTTGAAACCGGTTGTTTTGACCGAATCTGTGGGTTTAGCGT
This sequence comes from Augochlorella aurata, assembly GCA_028455555.1. Lineage (NCBI taxonomy): Eukaryota > Metazoa > Arthropoda > Insecta > Hymenoptera > Halictidae > Augochlorella > Augochlorella aurata. The sequence goes on from CM052154.1 coordinate 46,448, forward strand.
TAATGTGAGACTACA
>CM052154.1:46562-57885 GCA_028455555.1 Augochlorella aurata
TAGTTTAACGTTTGTTCGATATGTGTACTGTTCATGCACAGATCGCGAATCCGGCTCGAAGGACCACCAACAAATAGGTTTCACTTCTAACTAGGTTATTATTAGGAATCTCCAACACGAGCAGTGTTTGTAGAGAAATGAGTCAGATCTGGCTATGAAGGAGTGGGGACAAGTAATGCATGTGCTGGGAATCCCGCAAGGCATACAGTGGTCTGGTGAAGCAGCGATCTATGGCCAAAATTATTTTAGCGTTGTTTCAAGCTTTAAAAATAGTATACTAGGTCGTTGAATTCATCTGAACATCAGCTAGAATATTATCAAGTCAAAAATATGTATTGACATTTTAAAAATCGAGGTGACCAGCATTTTTTATGAAAAAGAACTTGTTTCTGCAAAAAGTGCAGAATTATAACGTTCACGCGGTAGGCGGAATGGGACAACCGACTTTTCTCCATGTCGGTAAATTATAACAAAATAAATTATAGCAAAACGTTAAATATAAATAACGGTGTAAAATATTTTGAAACACCCACAGAACTTATGTAACATCTGCGACAACTAGTTTATGTATATATGTATCCACTCGTATTATATATATTCTACTCGACATAGGCATGAAAAGTAGTTTTCGTTACCGGTGTTGTAATTTTAAAACAAAATGTAAATTCTAACTTCCATGAACACCATCCGTAGCGCCAAGGATAACTCTATCGCGAGCAATAATTAGAGTTGGTAATAGTTAGTCACTTCGATCCTGCACGTTGTGTCTCTTGAAATAAAGTTAAAAAATATCTGCGACAGTGGCACATTTTATGTATCTTTTTCATTTGGATTATAGTTTGAAATTGTTTTTGAACTAAGAATTTAGTACCCAATTATATCACTTAATTATGTCCTGGGGAAACACAGACATTGTTTTTTAAGATCATTATACGATACTATGTATATGAAAGTTGTAACATTTGAAACACACTTGACTGATTTCTTTAAACATTTATTTGAGATTTGTTGGGGCGTCACGGCGTCGTCAGTAATAGCGACGAATTGTGACGTTATAGGTGTGGACTGTATAATTGAAGGACCGGACTTTAGATCACACAAAAACTTATTTATTTAACCTCTGACTATATACACCTTCTAAACGGGAGGGGTCTTAATGCCTCGAATGATGATACAACATGTTTACTTTAACGGGAGATCTTAATGCCTCGCTTTCTGTTCCAACTCTGGTTTCAAAAAATGTTCTGTCTCAAAGGTAAACTGCTGCCCCTCCCACGCATTTCTAATACTCGCTGATTGGTTTCCCTTGATTTTGACAAGAACCAATCAGCGAGTCAATACGAAAAAGGCACCCTTCCCTTGCGCCTTAGCGCATCTTCCTGGGCAGTTGCTGGTGTGTGGAAGATGGGAGCGACAGCAATGTTTTGGAAAAAACGGGAAAGTTCCTTCAGGTGTGATTTCGGCGTGGTCACCGTTGTAAACTAATATCGGACTTACCCTTCGGAACCTTCCCTTTTTTATGACACGTCTTGGCTATTGAGGCCGAGAGAAGCGAATCCTAAAGTTAAGCAATAAAGTATGCGTTCTCTCGGCAGGAAATTACTTTACGTCTAAATTGCATACCAGATATTAGCCAAAAAATCCTAAACTCAAAAATAGCCAGCTAGGAACGTCCGTGTCATAAAGTATATTAGTGCTGGGCACTAACAAGATTAATTTCTCGACGTGAAGTCGAGCGAGATCTATAGTATCTTGTATCTCGCTCATGTCTAAACACGAATTAACCACGTTATACGGAAGTCTACTGTACTCTTATACAATATTTTGGTGTATGATGCTGCAGGAGAATGTATTTACATGGAATCGAGTACCCCTATGAATTTCTCTTGATGCGTGGAAAGCGAATTAAACGAACAATACACAGTTGCCTCTTTTTACTCACTACTTCCCTCTACGATAAAATTTCTGTATAATTTTTTCCTATGTATTGAATGAGCTATTAGGAAAGTCACTTTTGAAGTATTAGGTGCTTGAATTAATTTTCATTATTAACTAATATAGGTCATTTCTGCTATTTCAATATGGCGAAATATTACTGCTGATGATACTGCTACGATAGTGCTGATAATGCACATAAATAATCAGTGTATGAAACTTGATCGTAGTACACAGAACGTAATTTCTATGGCATTAAAGATGTCGGATTTCGTACTCAAAAAAGAGCATTTGTGGAGAGCATTGTTACAACCGAGTCAATACTGTATCAATACTGAACGCTATTAATGATAATTTCCCAATTTGTGCAGAACAGTTAACCCTTTAGGTACTACCACCGCCTATTGGCGGCATCCACCAAACATTCTCTGGCTCCCACCGGGTACCTGGGTCACCGATGACTGTCGCGGTCTGAATGAAAAGAAGTTTAGTGTCAATCACGCTCGAGATTTCTATGAATGCCGCAAAACATGTTTCCGCGGCTTACGCTGTCGTACAGTGCAACCACTCCCGCGGAAAACTTCCTCGTCCCACGAATATATAACCGCGGCCAGGTCCTCCGTACCGAAAGCGTTAATGAAAAACGCCCGTAATATGACAAAAGGATAAAATTCTTCTTCTTCATGATAACGATAGCCCGCACATTGCAAGACCAGTGAAAGAAACGTTAGAAGCACTTGTGATAGGCTGTCTTGTCATATCATCCGTATTTGCTAGATATTGCTCCTCCAAATTATCATTTATTTCTTACGAGGATATCCAAAAATGGATCGATGCCTGGATCACCTCGGAAGAACCCGAATTTCTTCTTTCTCCCGTTTTTATGAGATAAGTATGAATTTTTCTATAAAATATATATATATATATATATATATATATATATATAAATAAATACATGGTAAGGTATAAAATCTACTCTTTCACAGTCACTGACCTTATTTTTAATACACTCTTCGAATACTTCTGAAATTGTCAGATTCGTCTTTCGAAATTATTATCCTACTTCAAAGGAAATGTTCGGTATGAATCTGCGAATACAATGCTGCAGTTACTCTGGAAAAATTTTACCGTTACGATTCCGTGCAACACATTCTGCTTTCACCGTCAACTTGACACTCCTTTGTCACAATCTTCTGTCCTCAACGAAGAAGGTTAAGACGTTTAAAGGCCACTTCGAAACTTGGCAAACCGCTTCCTCCGAAAGTTCTAGCTCCTACCAGTATCAAGGATTATTCTCACAAGCAAAGCATGGTTTTGAATGTTACGATTTAAATACTTTAGAGTGGATACAGTACATTTGTGGTTGTATAGAAAAATGCTACATGCCACAGTACATTTTTGGTTCTATAAAAAAATGCTACATGCTACAGTACATTTGTGGTTCTATAGAAAAATGGCACATGCCACAATTTGAACAAATTTAAATATCCTGCATGGATCGAGCTGTAGAATACAGGATTTACGTATTTATCAAGTAAAAAATTGGGAAAACAAATTCGATGGGCTAAAAATTGATGCAAATTATAACATTACTAATACAAAGAAATCTGTGGTTGTAAGGAAAAATGTCGCATGTCACAATTTCTAAAAATTTTAATGTGTGCATTAATTGAGCTGTAAAATATATACTTTACTTATTAATCAGACAATAAATCATGAACACGAATTCGATAGACTAAAAAATATAATGTAATTTGAAACACTATCAAGAGGAAACATTAGTAGTCAGAACATTAAGTGTCATTCGCGAAAGTGAAATCATATGACATGCGAGGTTCTTCCTCGCAACTAATTAACCCTTACACTCGAAGTTATTTGAACTTTACATTTAAAATAGTTTTATCCAATCACAGTATTTCCATTCTATCTGACTTAGTGAATTTTATGCATATGAAATTTAGTTTTGTGGTTCAGCAATTGTTATAACAATTATTCAGCAATAATTGTTATAACAGTTTATTAAATCTAAACAAAGGCAATGTAAAAATTATTTTGGTACTTTATACATAACAATTTTCGCGACATACATTTTTTCTAGATTTCTCATTTTCTATTTTGTCTTCTTTTTGATTGAGTAGAACACTGTTCTATTGTGCAAATATTAACATATAGCTACGCAAAGGTTTAAACGAAGTGTAGAAAACACTTTTTATTTATGATCAGTGAAAGATGCGTTGGATTGACAAGAAGGTCGGATGAGGGTTAATAACAAGTTTATGATGCCAAAACAAAAAAGTTGCACTAAACGCATTAAAGACCATCACCATGAGCAATTAGAGAATTCTTTGAATTGTTTGGATGTTTGACCGATGAAACGAAAAATTCAATTTTGTTCGCAACGTAAGAATCGTCTGCTATTTATGAGCTGCAGAGTTTCTATGTATGTATACAGACCTGGCAGAACGAAAGTATTAGACCGCCGCAAAAGTTTACACCCAATTTCAATGGATGCCACTAAATTATTTACTTGGCGGTACCCATACGTACAACTTCAATTTGTAATCATGTATTTTAAACGCAGAAATGTGGTTGATTTGTCGATATTGATTGTACTGTGAACGCCTCTGCAAGTTTTTCGATTTAAATTCTCGTAGTAATTTGCAATAAATTAAGCATAATGTTAGCATCTATTGAAACAGAAAACCAGCCAAAGCGTTGCTCGCCGTCTAGTTGGTAATGGCTGTGATCTAATTTTGCAAACCATTTTTTTACTGTATAAAGAGCTGCTACACAGCTTTGAAAAACATTTTGAATATTTTTCACAACAGTTATCGCCGCTACGCCTTTTCGAAATTGGTAGAGTATGGCACGATGGGAAGAAATATCTAGAAATATTGATATATTTCATTGTCAGCGTAAAAATATACAGGCTGAGTGAAAAATCGTGGTACAATTGACCAAGGGATGATAGTCATAGAACAGAGTTGGGCGAAAAGTAATCTGATTGATGATTAATGATTATAACTCATAAATTATCATAGCTAATATGTAATAATTTATAATAACTAATTAAATAATTTTTTATCACTAATTTATGACTAAAGAGTTATAATCGTTAATCATTAATCAAACGACTTTCTGCTCAACTCTGTCATAGAATGTTTGACATTGTTTTTATCCTTTTGATATTTTTAGTCTTTCATTAGTTCATGGGGCTTGGTTCTCTTCGGTAATCTTATATTGTTTCCAGTATTAATTAAATTGATTGCCAGCTGATTTGGGTAATATTGGAGTCTATTGTTGTGGGATTTGGCATATTGTTCAACTATAGTCCTAATCGCTTTGTTTTGGGATCGTTGTATTTCGATATTGGATTTTTTGTCACACCCTCATAATTGAATACCGTATTGATTAGTGATAGAGGTGATCTGTAGCCGAGTAGTCAGTACATTTTACATAGTTTTAAGTCAATTTGTTTCCTCTTGGCTGTGACATGGGTTTTCCAATTTAGTATTTTATTTAAATGCATGCCTAGATATTTGGCCTCGTTTGTTGGGATTGTTTCGTTATTAATTGTGATTGATGTGTCTGGTACTCGTCGGGTTGTAAACATTATATGCACTGATTTATTTGCGTTCATTTTTATCTTCTATTTTTGAGTCCACTTTCCAATTTCATTAAGGCCTTGTTGTAATAATTTTGTTGCTTCACTAGGTTCCTTATGGATTGCCAATACGGCCGTGTCATCTGCAAAAGTTGCTATATTAATACCTTCCACCTGTGGAAGGTCAGCGGTATACATCTGGTATAGAACGGACCCTAGAACTCTACCTTGAGGAACTCCGGCTTGTACTATTTGTATAGTAGAGTAATATTCGTTATATTTAACTCTAAAGTAGCGTTTGGATAAGTAAGATTCAAAAAGTTTATAGTAGTTATATGGCAGTAGGAATTTTAATTTGTACAATAGGCCATACACGATCAAATTTCTGACTTACGTCGATAAATGCTGTTGAGCAGATTTTGCGTTCCTCAAAGCATTTCTCTATTACATCGACAACTCTGTGTATTTGCTCTTGAGCAGAATGTTTTTTCCTAAACCCAAACTGGTGTGCTGGCACTATATTGTTGTCGTTGATGAGGAGTTGTAATCTTTTTAGTATTATTCTTTCTAGCAGTTTGGATAAAGCAGGTAATAGTACTATTGGCCTATGTGAGGCAATTTCTTGTGGTGGTTTACCCGATTTGAGTATTAGTAGTACTTCAGCAAATTTCCATTGTATGGGAAAGTATTGAAGTGGAATAACTGCATTGTATATGTTAATTATGCCGACTGCGGCTTTTCTGGATAACTCTTTTAGTAGTTTAGCAGTGATTAGATCACAACCCGGGCCCTTCTTATGTAATAGACTTATTTCATTTTTCACTTCTGTTGACGAACAGTGTTTGATTGCTGGACAGGTCTCAGGAGATGAATTTAGAAAATCCCTTATAACAGTCATTTCTTCTTGTGCTATTGGTATATCGTGAAGTACGAATATGCGCGAGAGATGTTTAGCAAAGGTTTGGTCTCTATCTTTTCTCATCCGTAATCTTGTTGGATGGTCCTTTTCAATTTCTTTGCCACTTTCCATAGCGAGTGGCCTATATCCGAGTATGGGGAGAGATTTCATATATGTTGTTCAATATTATAATTTTTTAATTTGTATAATGAATTTCTCAATTGTTTGGTTAAGAATGTTTTGTCATTTGGGTGTCTGCTGAGTTGCCATTTTCTCCTGGCTTTTCTTTTTTCAAGGATTTTTTGTTTTATGTACATGTTTAGATGAGACGACGCTGCGTCTCACGGTCGCGTAGTTTCCGCACGATCTTGTTTCGTCTTCGCGGTTGTAAGTCGCGAAGCTATCCCGATATGGATGGACGGCACTACGCGACGCGGTATTCCGACAAATTAATGAGGGATATACTTTAATCGTCACGATGTTGATACAGAAGTATCGGCTGTTGTGTTTAGAACCGTTTGCGGCGAGGTTCGATATATAAGTGCTGTAGGACCTTTCGCGTCGAGGTCTGATTGAGAAGTCTGGAACCTTTCGCGTCGAGGTTTGCTTGAGAAGAAGTGTCGAAGCGTAGGACCGTTCGCGACGAGGTCTTATTGGGAAGTGTCGTTCGACTGTGTTCGTTTGTCGAACTCCAAAATTCGTCTGGGGATGTGGGCGTTTCTGCCTTTCGGGGTTTCTTCGAGAAGTTCTGTTTCAGAATAAGAGAAGGGCACTGATTGGTTTTTGCCGAATGCTGCATAGTACCAATCAGGGCCTTCTTAGCTTGTCGACACCCTCTTGTCGCGTCGTGAGGGAATCTTGTCTGTGTTCGTCCGTGTGGTAAATTTATGCTGTTTTAAAAAGTCTACGGGAAATCTTCCAGGTCAACCTCCTACGGTTTCGGTACCGTCGCGTACTTGACTAGGGTGACCCTTCAGATTACCCGGTTTACAGACATGGCCCAGGAGTAGGCTTTTTCCGAACGCTATTAAGAAGTTCTCTTAGAAATCTTACTTTACGACACGTCACGGTTATTGAGGCAGATGGGACTAAAATTCGAACGCTAATTGCTTTCTAAATAAACGACAAGATCTTTCCTCAAAAATAACCTTCGTCGCGTCCGTGTCATAAATCCCATCGGCAGAAACTCCACGTGTTTACGTCTTCGGGACGAAACAGCACATAGGGTAATTTATTAATTCTGTAGATTTACTTTCCTCGTACGGTGTGGATAGACATGCAGCGTGCTGTAGCTTCTCAGTTAGTTTTTGAACACCTTGGTCTATTTGACTTAGTGTCTTGAATGAAATTGATAAGTTAATGTGCTTGTATAAATAGTCTCTCAATGCGTTCCAATATGTGCGTGAATTGTGGAGTAAGGGTTTCTTTTCTTTGGTAAGGGTTGTAGCTGCTAGCGTAAGTATTACTGGAGAGTGGTCCGAAGACAAGTCATAGTTATCTTCTATCTTGGTAAGGTGGGTTGCAATGCCTTTTGTGACAAAAAAATCTAGTAGATCAGGTATTTTGACATTGTCCGTGGGCTAGTACGTCGTTGATTTGCCCGAGCTAATAGATTGATATCCGTTGGCTGTTATAGTTTTTAATAATTCCCTACCTTTCGGGTTTATTGTTCTTGAGCCCCATTGTGGATGCTAGGCGTTGTAATCGCCTTCGGCTATGAATTTGCCTCCAAGAGTATCCAAAAAGTGTTTGAATTACTCTTTTGAAATCAGGTGTCTCGGTGGGCAATACAACGTCGCTGTAATTAAGGAGCCAGTCGATAATTTTATTTTAATTGTAATTGTTTGGATGTGCGATTCTTTGAATTTTCTTTTTCTTCGTGCGAAATTTTGTCTCTGCTTATTATGGCACTGCCTCCACGTGCTCTACCACTAGGATGTTGTGTATGATACGTTTTATATTTGTAGATATTAAAATAATCTTTATCGGTAAAGTGGGTTTTAGATACTAGCAATATGTCAATTTTTTGTAAGTTACGGAATGCTTCGATTTCTTCGTTGCGCTGGCCCAATCCGTTGGCGTTCAGGAGAGCAATTCTACATATTTTCAATTCTGTTAAGGAAATCAATTGTCATATTTTTGTTTTCATTCGCGGAGTCTATTTCTTGCGTGTTATGTTTGACCGCTTGCGAGTAAGTTAGGTTTTCGCTTACTGGTCGATGGGTGTGTGTATGCGAAGTCGTACATGTTGTTTGTTGCCTTCTGAGAGCATTGACATCTAACCTTAATTTTTGTAGTTCTTTGTAGATGGTACATCCTTTGTAGTCCGCTGGGTGAGGACCGTTACACAATGCACACATGAGTGGTTGCCTTCACATTTTACGCAGTAATATGCTTTGGTGCAATAGATTTTAGTGTGGCCGTAGGCTTGACATCGCATACACTGCGATATTATCCTTTTTTTACGTGGGGGTTCTACCGTTATTTTACTTCCCAGTAGGTGTTGAAGCTCATATATTTTTTTATTGGAGTCATTTGGTTCTTGGTCTATGAAGAACATTGATAGCGGCACTTTTGTTTTCCAACTCCGTATGTTGCTTATATTGCGGATTGCAAATCATTTGTTAGTTAGTTCTTCTTTAATGTCACTTGTAGGTATCGAAGGATGTAAATTTTTAATAACAACTCTATACGCTCTTTCCTGCTTTAACTGATATGTATGAAATTCTATTTTGATCTGTTTAAAGTATTGAACCAGCTTCCTGTATGCTTCTACAGAGTTTGTGTTTATTTTAATTGTGTCATTAGCTATAGTTTTACATACGAAATCCTCGTGACTTATTGTTGCCTTTATGCTATTTAGCATTGATGTGTAGTTTGATATATTTTGCACGAAGATTGGTGGAATCTTTGGTTTTGTCTTAGGGTTTGAGGTTTCTATTTCCATATCATTTATTGAATTAAGTGCGTCATATTGGTTAGTGTGAGGAACATCGTGCGTTTGTTTCTGTTTTAGATAACTTACTTTTTGGGTTTTTCGTGGCAGTTGCCAAGCGACGTTGGTATCGATTGATGTGATTTCTTCAATATCCATATTAATTTTTCTTTTGATGGCAGTACATGGAGTTGAACACCATGTGGGCGTACTTAGTTGTTTAGAGTAATAATATTCGGGGTTGTTAATAATTGCTTGGTGTTATTTTAAATTTTATAGCGGGCTCCGAGAGCCCTACTACTATGACACTCACTGGTTCACACATATTCGTAGCCAAACACTGTTAATAAACAAACAGTCTTGTCTCTACGATGGTTCAAGCGCAACTCGCAATACATATTTCGTTGCGAGACTTTTTACGGTGGGCCCTATCAATGGCGGTGTTCATCGATACAGTAACCAACCCGCCGGGAAGGTCAATGCCTTCCGATTATAAATAAGTTGAAAATCAGATTGATAATAAAATCGAAATAGTCAGTTTTAGTTGATTTGTCGATAAACAATTGAGATAAGAATGGAACTTGAAAATTGTTAGAGCATTATTGATGAACTGTAAAGTGTCAACGTGGCAATCCGATCGAACCTAACTATGTACATATAGTTGCATTTAAACGGTCTTTTCCATAGAAATGTAGACCACAGCAAAAGTGTGTTCACCAATCAATGTTTGAGCTTTGTCCTATTATTTCGGTGGAGCGAAGTATACTCTTGGTGGTGGTACAATGATTGTCCCCCTTGTAACATGAATAATTGACCGTTCATGGTTTTATGATACAGACCTATCGGAATATTTAAAATTCCTGAAGGTGGACCTCTTTCACACAGTATTAGGTGTATAGTGACTCACATTAATATTCGCACAGGTTTTAAAACAAAATAACTTTTTTAAAAGTGAACGAAATCATTTTTTGGTGTACCAGAGATACCAATTTACTGATCACTGCCTCCAATATGTTTTTTTTTTTTAAATTGCAATTGTTTGGAATGAAAACTCGAGTATTTTAACCGAGTTTATAACAAAAACTTAAACAATGCGTTTGTAGATCTCGGTAACTTATGTATATATTGAAAATTTGATCGAAATCGGTTGATGTTGTTATGAGTTACAAACAATGAAAAATAATGAAAATCGAAGTTTTCCACGGTTTTCGACCAAAACTTGTAAGAATCTAGAGATTTTGACGTTATTCAACGCCTGTAGCTTGACTCTGTGTTAACCGATTTCTACACAATTTTCGATACACATATAAGTTACCGAGATCTACAAAATGAATTTTTAAGTTTTTATTATAGGCTCAGATATACAAGTTAAAAACCCCTTATTTTTTTGTGATTCAAAATAATAGCAAAATTTAAAAAATGTGTCTTAATCATTGTACAGTAAACTAGTTTCTCTAATATTTAACCAAAAAGTCAAATCATATAGTCGAATAAAATACTATTTAGAGTATAATTATAAACTAGATTATTTTTCTTATGTCACGGGAATTTATCAGCCGTGAATAAAAAAAGGAAGATGTCCAGCATCTGAGAATAGATCCTATTATTAAGATCTTCTGATCTTATAATGTTCGCGTATACTTTATATATTCTATTATTCTCGTCGAGATTTTGACAGGTTTGTACCCTAGTAGCACAAAATATTGTATACACATTCATATAATATTAAAAAGAGATTCAATCTGTTTTTAATATTCAAATATAAATACAATATTTACTTGACATTAAGTAACAAATATTTTTTTTTGAATATGCAGGAAATATTTATTTCATGTTACGAGAAAAATATTTTTTTCTAAATATAAAATGAATCTTTATTTCATATTAGAAATAGAATATTTTTTCCTAACGTACAAATAATATTTATTTCATATTAATAAAAAAATATTTT
>CM052154.1:57985-93628 GCA_028455555.1 Augochlorella aurata
CAGAAGTAGCAGAGTAAAGTTGAGACAGTTCTCGAGGAACTACTGTAAATCGAAATAACTTTTTCAAAATAAATACAGCAAATACAAAAAAGAATAACCAGCGATGGTGCAAACTTTCTGATAATCACTTGGAATCCTCTAAACAACATTTCTACTAAAGCAATTTCTCAGATACTGCCCTTAACGTAAATTCTAAATTGGCATTTTGAGCTGAAACCTACAGAAGTGTTATGAAATATTGTACACGAGTTTGGTGAAAATATGTCTTTGATTAAAGTAGCAATAATGCATTGAAAACCGGTGTTATCAATGTATGAATCCCGTGTACCTTCTTTTACGTTTAAAATTAAAAATGATTAGAAACGATATATAGTACTCACATTGATGATAAGCTCCATCACCTACTTCGTAATGTTCGTGGTTGCAATTTGTGACGTTCTGTTCATACATCTAGAACAAAAAATTTCATTCCGATATATTATCCAAATAAATTTTTAACTTTATGCATCAATTCGCGTGCGTGAAGATTTGACGTTACTTTGATCAGAAAAATTTAAAAATGCGTTTCGTAAATCTCTGTAATTTTTATGAATACTGAAATTCCATCGAAATTGGTCGACGTTGTTAAGAATTAGAAACAATTAATGATTGTGAAGATCGCAGTTGCAGTCTAAGATACAAAAGTTAAAAATGTTAATTCTTTATTTTCTTTTCATTCCCAATAATAACAAAATTAAAAGAAGCGTCATTGTCTAGTAGAACAGTACTTTTATCATCTAAAAAGGAAATTCAAATCGTTTATAGTCCAGTTTTGAAAAAGTTATAACGTTTCAAAAGGTATTCGAATCTTTCTTTTACCCACTCCATGTATAATCACTTTCGTAACAAGTGAATTTCTTTGCGTGTTTTTAAGTGCCACGAGTAATTGCAGAAATGGAATCGGAAGTACCTGAGCTGGAAAATCGCGTTTATTCTATTCTGCGCAAGAACGTGTTATGCTATAATTCGAGCACACTGTCAGTTGAACACTATGGTCTGATGCTCTGGCGCTTTTCAACACGGCAAGTGAATAACGCGTTCGTATCGTGCAGCACGGAAATGGTTGAGGGCACCACTTCTGAAATCTCTCCTGAATTTCGAGATAGTACTATGGCAGAAAATGTAACGCGTTCCTGTCGCAGCTGTAGCTGTAAATCTGCGTATGCTTTTGAAATAGTCTTGGTTCGATAATGGACGTTTGACTACAATTTCTCGCGACGTTAATATTTTAAAGTGATAGCAACTCAATTATAAAAATTAACATTAATAAATGTTATCACAGTACTATTTCAAATATAAATACTTTACGTCATCGAAATTAATAATAGATTTTGAATAGGGGTTTCTATTTTTCACGTGTATTAAACACAATTAACGTAATTTATTTAACAATATGCTTGTACCTACACATTATAATATCAGCATTGGATAAAACATTATTTATTTATTTATATATATATATATATATATATATATATATATATTTATTTATTTATTTATATATTGATTTATTAACATTATACTCCCTGTTTTAAATATTATTTTATCTTAATTATGTATCGATATAGTAATATATAATAATAAATACGGAAAGGAATCTTCTGCAGTAAGTAAGCACAGAAGATCCTTGAAACTAAAGTAGTTTTTCGTAAAATATACATAGCTTCTGTCTATTTAATCGAATTTACTCGCAATATTTTCAAACAATTAACAATCTATACAACCAAATTTAACCTAATTGTTTCGAATACTTCATATCAAAAGCTGTCCCATATACATTCATTGAATTTTCAAATTAATTGCACGAAAGAAGAAAGCACTACGCTCTAGTGAACAACAATTATTCTATTTTCGAATAGATTATAATGAAAGAGAAATTGCAACTCCTAAAAAATAATTTCTATAAAAGTGCAACTTCTGATAATGAATTCAACATCTCTGCCAGGTTTCTGTAACTGTAGCAATGTATTAGTTTACAACAAACAGGGAACTATTAAGTAATACATTTCGAAACGTATTTCGAACATGTTGCTTCGATTCATTGAGAATAGTGAATGTAGGAGATTGTAGCTGTGAACGTTGCCAAGTCCATTTTGTCGTGCATCGATCGGAAAGACATTGCCAGGTTTCGCATCTCGTGTGATTGGAAAGATTAACGAACAGCACAAGCTACATGTAACAATTCTGTTGTTAAGTGATACCATTACCGAGATTGATTTTTCGATTTCAGCTAAGAATTAATCGAGTAACTGCGGCTTTTTTAACGATAAAAGCATTAAGAAACTATCCGGTGAAGAAAATTTATGATTATACCGCAACACAAAAGATTTCTGCTTATCGATTACACAAGATGGAGCAGTAATTCCGTCCTCCTAGAGTGTCTTTGTTATTTACAACGGTGTGAATGATTGTTACATACGAAATTTGCTTGTTACGGAAGCACACATAGTAGGAAAATCTGTCCAATGACACCTAGCGGATGAACATTTTTCTTATTCACTCGATGTGTTAAAAAGAATCTACGAATTTAGTAATAAAATAGTTCGCTTACGATAATATCATTCGGTAGATTAAATAACGATAATTTTAATGGACATGTTGTTTAAGTATTTAATCACGGGATAGGTCTCCCTAGGACGTAACTATTATAATACGATGCAGTGAGCACCAACTGTATCACTTGGACTGTACTATTACCGCTTGAAAAAGGCCATCATTTGTACGGTAATACAGGACGACACATTTGTCGATTACGACTCGAATGAATCGACGTGATAGTGGCGCTACCGGTTCGAGTCTTCCAGCTTTAACTTATATGAATGGAAACATGAATCATAGATTTCGATATTGTGTTATTCTCAATTTTTTCCTGATGCGTTATCGATGCGCAGCCGTCAACAAAAAATAAAGACAAGGAGAAGGAGGGAAGGAGGGCAGGAGGGAAGGAAGGAAATATGAAAGGAGGAAAAGATGGAAGGAAAGAATGAAGGAAAGATGGAAGGAGGGAAAGATGGAAGGAAAAATGGAAGGAAAGAAGGAAGGAAAGAAGGAAGGAAAGAAGAAAGGAAAGAAGAAGGGAAGGAAGGAAGGAAAGAAGGAAGGAGAGAAGGAAGGAAAGAAGGAAGGAAAGATGGAAGGAAAGATGGAAGGAAAGAAAGAAGGAAAGAAAGGAGAAAAGAAAGAAGGAAAGAAAGGAGGAATGAAAGAAGGAAAGAAAGAAAGAAGGATAGAAAGAAAGAAAGAAAGTGCACTGTTTCTCGCTACACAGATCGTCGCAAACTAATGTCTATCGTTCATAGAAGCGAGTTCATCGTTTTCAATTTTGGATTACTACGGTATAATAGCGCCTACAGTCAAAATGCTGTTGTAACACAGTATTCTGATAATGATATAATACGGTGCAAAAATTATAAGAGCCCTCCTATAATGCGGTATTATTATAGCATAGTTTCCAATTATTAAATTAGTTTGTGGAATTAATAATTCTTAAAGTAGGATTCCTACACTGTAAGTTAACAATGTAAAAACATTTTTATAATATCACAAGCATATAACACGTGACATACATACATTCGGTATGCATTGAACATCTTCATATACACATATGATTTCTAGTGTGTTGATTCGTTTCTTTCGAATTTAAACATAACGAAATTAAATTTATCAAACGAAAAAGCAGGAAATGCATATGACTAGAAAATGTCAATTAATAAATCGATTTGGACTGCTATGCAAGAAGGATCTGTATTGCTAAATACATATTTATTATAGTTTAGGAAATGTTAAATACTACGTCTTTATTAAATATTTAAGCATTGAACCGAGTAGAGCTATAACAGCGTTTATGCAGACTCTCACTCTCGGTGATTTTTATGACATACGCTCGGGGAAAAACAACCCCAAAAGACCAGGTAATGGAATAAACGTTTGTGTTGAAAAATATGCAAGTCGTAGCTGCGTACGACAATCTCGAGTCAGAAACATATTTTTATACATTGTATATAATATTCAGTAGTTATTGTAGTTCTGTTTATAATAAATTTTAGTCTACTCTATTATGCCAATCCTTACGCTTCAAGAAATAAGAGGTGTTAAGTAATTAGTAGACTGCGGTTTTCTATGTAAAATAAAAATTGTCTGTATTAATTGCATGAAATAGAAACTAAATAGCAAGTTCATTCTTTATTTAATCGTTTTAATAGATTAAAGTTAATATATCGATATTTTAAAATTATTTTAATCTTTCTACTACTTTAAATTGCCAGTGCTAAATTCTGTCACATACATACAAAATAGAAGAATATGCGTATAATTCCAAATCTATTATGTAGTCCTGATCCTAACCACCCAAGATCAGATGTGAAACATGTTTACAGCATAGTATGGAACATTGGCAACTGTGCGAGTTTCCCTTTTGGCACGGTTACTCACTGTGCTCTAAACTGTGTCTCTACTGTGAAAACAGTTCAAAAACAATGGTTTCATACATTACTTTCGTGCGTTTATTACCAGGGAGCTAAACGTTATACAGCATTATAAAAATGGCAGTCAAGAGCAACTTACGGCACAGTTGTATCACTATTGCGAACATTAGCGATGTACATTCGTGATCACTGTCGTTCTACGCTACTGTCACGCATACCACCATATCTATACTCGGTTAAGCGATAACTGACATAAAATGTAAATTGACGTTTACGTGATCAGTACTACAACCAAGTTGCTGCTAGACGATAAAGCTTAGGGACGATTTATACAAATTATACTTAAACCACCTATCGATTGAAAGTCTTACTAATTAGCCAATTCTGGTAACCACTCATACAACGACAACACAAGTATCAGGCCAAATTCAGAGCTCGACCCTTAAATGTGCTTTCCAAATTCAAAGGTTTTCAAGTAACAACAGCATTTGAAGAAATAGTACGTAAGTAATGTTCCTGCATACAAATTTGGACAAAATACGGAAATCAAACGAACATATTAGGATTGAATGTGGTTCTTATTTGTTCAATATCAAAACCATATGCTGTGACTGATTAAATAGAACATAATCCCAATCATACATTAATATGATACATGACATGCTAAATATATTTGTTTCCGTGTCTGAACTATTGTATAACCGAGCGATGATTACATATGAAGCTAGTGTTACCAATTTGGTATATACAATACGTTTCAAGCCAGTTAATATCTGTTGGAGATGCAATCGGAAACACGAATTGTTTCTGAATTAATAATTCTTAGTTATTACTATTCACTTAACAGTGCTAGCCAAGAAATATGGCCTTCTTCTAGAATTCAAACTGCTACCATAAAAGCAGATCACCAAAGCAGAGATAAGAAGACGATACCTAAACTAAGAATTTATGAGTTTAAGGTTTCGTGTTGAGAGTTCAAATCGCTTCCAAGAGAATAATTTTCCGGGGCACAATAGTTCTCTGTCATAGGTAGACTGGAGTAGAAAAGTCTAACCTAACTGATACTTTGAAACGGAAACTCATAATGACCATCAAAAGTAATTTCGGCGCGCAAGTAAGAGTTATGCATTCTGAATTAGCTTCTACCTCCTAGTGATGAAACTTGAAGCACTCTGGCTTGAATTGATCGAACTCATTCGTCGGTAAAACTGTCAGATCATTCCTACAGTCCCTTAGTGAACACTGTCACGCGACGATCATCCCTTTGCACCCTAAGAAATTGTGCATGTGGAGAAGGGAGAATTAGAGGTTCAAGAGGTTCAGACATCTAGGTATTATCATCTTTGCCCCTCCGTCTTCTTTGCTGCTCTGTTTTAGTTTTGAGCATCTTTATACAGGGGTAACCTGTCTGATGAATAAACACCTCACAACCAATAAACATTTCGTGTATTATACAGGGTGTATCAAAATTATGTTAATTGTTATTATTAAGAATTGATATTATTAATTGTTCTTATTAATTAAATGTTATGTGTTGACATGGCAACGTACACATCGCAGGAGCAATATCGTATTTTTTGGATACATTTTGAGTTCGCCGGACATGCCAATGCAACAGTGCAAAGATTGCAGGAGAAGTTTCCGCGGATAGGATTTGATATTATTGAATAAGTAATAAATGTTTAGTGACAATGCAATGGCTAATACGTAGGTTATAGGAAGAACATTCAGAAGTGCGTACCCCGTCGGAATACTACGTGTGAAAAACTGTGAAAGTGAACTCTGCGTTAACCGTTTACATCTTTAAGTGCCTCCGATCACATCCCTTGCTCGGTACGACCATCAAACTGGGACCATCTCAACATTCTGCGAGGTCAGTGCACCAACATCGTGATCCACATATCAGAAAAGCAAATACACTCTCTACTAAATGGGTGAGTTTCTTATTAATAATATTTCTCAAACGAACAAATTCTTTATGTCCTCTAACGGTTTTTTTATCAATAACATAGCTTCGCGAATTATTCGCTGAATTCAGTTCGGATCCGACATTATTTAAATTAAGATATCATCTATGTTCTTCAACGGGGATACTTATTGTTAATCTTCACTGTAGACATCGCATCAAAATTTCATATGGCACACGCGAGGTATCATGTGTACCAGAAAATTAAAACAGCTGTCACGGTTAAACTACTTACTACTTCGAGTCCGAAAAATTATTAGATATTCTTCAGACATTCTGGAATAATGATGAATAGTGTTTTTCTTACAATTATAACTGTCGGACAATTTTCTTGTTCATTCATTCGAACGCGGCTTAATGCCTGAGCGTAGCCCTCTCCTTCCGTCGCGCCTTGGACCGTAACAGGGTTTCGCTCGCCTGATCAACTTCGCTGCGGCATGTTGAAAGTTCGTGCACTCGTCTCTCATTGGCCACTGTTTTTCATTAATAACTCGTAAACAAAGCCGTGGATTTCATTTTCGCTAAGGAAAAGGTTACTTCAAATGACCTCAGGAACTAAAAAGGTAGTGCTTGTCATAGCCTTTTCACATTAAAATTTATATAGTTGTTTTATTATATTTCTATAAATGCTTTCTGAGATTTTTTGAAAGTTTAAAATTTATGCTTTTTTACTAAATCAATGTTTCTTCAAAGTGTCCATAGCAACTAGGAAAATTATTAAATTTATATTTTATGTATTCTATATTTTATATTATTTATTTAATTTATATTTTATATTATTACATTTATATCCAGTGTAATCTGTATAAGAAAAAGCTTTTGTTGGAAGTTATGAGATCCAATTTGCATTGTTCAATATAAACATAAAATTACTTTTCATTATGTTATTGAATCACGACTATGGTCACTTTATTTGTTATGAAGAAGGTAGATTTTCGAAGATCATTCAAAGTAATTATGTTTCGTCTTGCAACGGAATTTTTGCTTCTTTGTTCTTTTTATTTCCCTCTTTAAAACCAGGTTTCTCCAATTTGAAAAATTTATTTTTTTAGTACTTTTTTGCATCGTGAAATCGCATTAATAAATCAGATTAAGGTTTATATCGTTTTATGGTTACAACTGGTCATAAAGAGATTTCCTTAATTTAATTTTTCTGGTTTATGATAGGGTTGCCAGATTGGTCCGTGCCGGCCACTCGCTCGGATTTTTTCTGTTACCTATGTCACTGCGCGGCACGGCCTTCTGACTTCCCTTTCTACATCACCAGCAACCAATCCGCGTTCAAGATTTCTTTCGGAGGAAACTATAAAAGGGGCAGAAAACTTGCTTCACGAGCAGAATAGCAGTATGTTTCCGTACATCATCAGTACATCAGTATAGATCAGTATAGATCAGTATATTTCAGTATCGTCTCTCATTCTGCCAGAGTCATGCTAGAATCACTTAATAATTCCACCTTAGACCGTCGAATTTAATCTATGTTTTACATAGCACTTCAAGATCAGTCTTCAAGGTCAAGACTCGCAACCCGATCAAGTACGATATTCCTGCAGTTCGACTTTGTGATCACTGTAGTCAATATATTCTGTAAATATATTCTTTACTGAACAATTCTGAACACTGAATCTATTCCGTCGCTCAGCGTAATCGGCCTTACAATCCGAGAGATAGTTTAATATCGCGGAGTATTGGTATCAAGGGTGCTTACGCACGGCACCCTACAAATTAAAAACAAAGGAGGACTGACTAAACATTGAATATTTTCTGTTCTTTCAATTTTTGAAATCTTTTATTGAATTTTTGTTGACGTTTTAATATAAAAAGATGTTTATTTCGCATATTATAAAATTTTCTAATATACAGTTGTAGCCTATATTAAGAGAAATTACACTTCAGCTAAACTGAATGTGTTTTCCTAAATGCATTGCAAAGAATCACTTGCTAATACATGAAAACAAAAATATTACATAAAACACACTTTCATATCACAGAAGTGGAGTGAACCTAAGATTATTTCGGTCATTGTAGTTGTAATATAGGGTTATAATAACGCGTTGCAGACACGAGAGGTCATCAACAATACAGCGTATACAAGATAACCGGTAACTGGTGGTAGAACGCTTGAATAAGGAGCAGGACGTCATTTTACCTAAAAAAAACAAATCGAAAACATATAACATAATATTTTCATTTGCGGTCCTATTTTTGAAAAAGAAAAGTGAATTTGAAAATCCGTCAAGCGTAGGTTCGGTACATACTTATCTAAAAAAGTAGAATTCATAGATCGTGAATTCGATAATTTTCAAACTCACTTTTTGTGGAATCGAAACTCTAAATGAAAACATTTTATTAGATATGCGACCAGTTAGCGGCTTTCTCATACAGGGTGGTCCAGCTAAACGTTGCCGCCTTAATGTCCCCTACAATAGAGATGTTACAAAAAATGCTTTATATGTAATTTGATTGGTATCAAGAGGCGAATGCGGTTGAAGAAAGTAGTTCTGTTCAAAGTCATTTTCTTTCGGAATTTTCAAGGTCGTCGATGTTGATTTGCATATAAGTGCTTTTTTTATTGTATCATGCAACATTACATGTTATTCCATTAATTCCTAAATCTTGGGTGGAATACCGAAAGGCAATAACTTCACGTTTGTTTTTTATATGTGGAGTCAAAGATCATTTCAACGTCAAGTCATGATACATCTCTGAGTGTACTTTAATATGCACTTATATGCAAATCAATGTCAATGGCCCTAAGAAACTGCTTTTTACATCAATTGATTTGTAGTGACATTTAATATGAGACATTTAGGCGGAAATGTTTAAGTGGACCACCCAGTATACACCAAGTATAGCGAACTACTCTTGGATCTGCCTTCATATTAGCTACCAACGACGTCGCCTGGAAAAAACGAGTTTCCCTAATGAAATATTAACGACCTAGAAGATACGGGTGTGCTCAGGAGTTTAAGCTGTCTAGCAAATACTTCTCGCCATCTTAAATTATTTATCTCAACACCTTTTTTTATCGGCTTTCATTCTATCTACTAAGTAGCTCGACCGATCTGGCATCCAGTTTTAATAAATACTAATGTACTATTATAATACTTTTGTAATGTGTATTTGCGCTAGAAATATTTCTTTAAAACTCGTAACATATTAGATTCATGATATTTGAATACTTCTGTATTTTCACAATTATCAAATAGTCTACGCATGACACATTTAATAAAACGCAAGTAGTATTTTCGGATCATATAGATCCGACTGGAAAATACGTGCATATCTTTGGCAACCACACTATAATAACAATGTTTTAAAACTTATTACAGATTGTTCCAGCTAAAGGTGGCTATCTAAATATCTGTGTTATTTTTTTTCGAGATGTTGAAGAACTTTATTAACAAATTTTGTTCAGTTCAGGGAGGTCTATATGATGGTACTCATTCTTTTTGCAACTGGAGAATGTTTGGAAATTTCAAGGCCATCGTTAGTATTTTGATTATAATTGTATATATTTTTATAGATTAGTTGATGCAGCTCGATATTTTCTATAAAAAATATTGGCCGACGCATGTCAAAAAATGATTAGTTTAGAAGTTATTTAGTGTTATTTTCCGATGAAAGTACATTTACTAATTGTGAAAACCTTAATGTACATAATATACAATTTTATGCACAGCAAAATCCACATTGAAAATTCATTGTATAATCTAAACCAGTCGTACATAGTGATATTCAGATGATTATACCATGCAGATATTTGCACCAACGTATCTGCACCATTCACAATTAGATAGTTTTAGTGAAATTCGCGGGAGGATTCGATCCTCGAGAAGTTCCAGGAAGATGTCAGCGATGATTCGATAGATAACTGTTTCTATGACTGCGCCGGATATCTGTTCCTAGCAGATGCTCTGGAAGAAGTAGTAAGTACAAACCAGGTAATGGTGGAACAGAGACAATAGTTTTTTTTTTATTTCAGTCTTGATAATGCCCGTACAATCATCGATAAAAATGTGTCACGGAAGACTGTGTACACGGAAGTTAAGTAAAATGTCACCAAAGTCTGTCTACTATTTCACAATTGTATTGTGATATCAACATGATGTACTGATTCGATGTTTCTGATTCGACCTATCCGCATTATTTAATTTAAATTAATTAATTAAATTTTATTTTAGGATGTTCTATTTTCAAAGATGCTTGATGAGTACGACGTGGAATAGGTTTTCATTTATATAATCTTTGTCGGGTGTTTAACTGGAATTATCTCTTTGAGCTTGCTTGAGTTTTCTTGTTTCATGGAATAAGGTGTGTTCTGTGATTAGATGAAGGGAGCTTGTGGACCTCGACGAGTCACATTGGGAGTTGAAGTGATTGAGGGTCTGGATGTCAGATTGCTAGCTGCTTATATGCTTAAATGCATACAGCATTTGTTGTAAGAATGGTTCCAGACATTGTTTAGTAAGCTATTCCTCTTAATATCTCAAAACAATTGAAGTCATTTGATCGAATTTATAGAAAGTTGTCATTTTCTGAAGAATATAAGAATATTAATGAGAGTCACTGTAGACATGATTGTCACTATAACGACTCGGACTCGTGGTGAAAATTTCAAATCTACTAAGTATGAATGTTATTCATTTCTTCCAAATCGAAACAAAATTTGATTCTTCTGTTATCAATTTCTAGGAATGAAAGTAAAAGGAAACATATGATGAAGACAAATTGTTTTGTCCTAGCAGAGAAATCATTAAGGACGAAAAAGGGCTAATCAATACAATTGTAAAAAATCGTAGGTTCACAAGATTAATTACTAAATAATTTCAAATACCTAAATTTACATTTAGAACTGTAGCGACCGCTACCCTCCGTTCCCTGACAGTAGATGGATACCTTTCTCGCAAGTCCTCTGAGCGTTCCCGATTTCTATATATACCAGCTAATTATGATTCCTCAATATCCCCGCGTCTAAGGCAGGGTCCGTTAGCATAGCCTTACTGACGAGTCCTCTAGCGGACCCAGGACGAAACGCTCCCCCACTCCATCTCCGCTTCCTTCTAATTTCTTTCGCGCTCTTAACCTTTAGTGCGATTCATATCTCTCGGTCTTTTATTTACTTTACGCCGACCTCTTCACATATATTCTTACTACATTGACGGTACCACCAAAGAACTATCTCCGATTTACTAATAAAAGATTTGTCTCTTTCAGAGACCAATTTATTTTATTATTCAGAAATTTTTTTACTACTTTAGGACTGAGTAGGATATTAGGGAGAAATTAGCACAGTTTATGATGCTGGTTGACAATGTCTTAAGTATAAATAAATAAGTATATAAGTAAGTATAAATAAGTAATGTTGTGGTGTCGTATCGGTCACCTTGCTTGGGACTTGGATACGACGGGTTAACGAAGTAGGGTTGTAAGGCCAACTCCGGAGAACCAAGTCCTTTATTAAAAATATCGGTGTGTTCGTTGTATAGCTAGAAGGAGACTCGGCTGCGCTTCTAGAATACGTTGACTTGTCTTTGGTTCGCAAAGGATCTAAAAACGATTCGAAGTGATTCTGAACGTTTCTAGTTTGGTTCTGTTCTATTGCAGTCGCACAAGCTTGGAGGAAAACTTGGATGTGGGTGTGGTAAAGGAAGTGGGGATGGAAGAGAGTAAGAGTGGGAATTTCGCCAGCTTAAAATTATTGTGTATAACATCGCGTAAGGGAATTTCCTCCAGGTCTGTTAGGCTGTAGCTGCCGGTCGCGGTCGGTCGCGAGCCAGCTGTGGGACTTCGGACCTCTGTCCGTGAGGCCCTTCGGAAATCCCGGGATTTATGATACCAGCATTCGCTACTGAGACCGAAAACTAAAGGTTGTAAATAACGTGCAACATGTTTTCCCTAAAATACTAACTTGGAACGGTTTCCTCAAAAATAGCCTTGCCGTTGCTCATATCATAAATCGTACTTGGTCCCTTGCACGGCAATCGTCCTCAGTACCGTATGTCCAGGACGGAACAAATGTCTTAAGTATAAATGTTATTGCATTCCTTTAAATCCAAATAAAATTCTCTTCACATCACATTTAAGCATTCAAATACATGTCGGCACACGATAAATATCAATCTTCTTTTTCTTCTATGAAATTATTGCAATCGAAATGGTTCTAATCGTAAACTGTAAATAAAGTATTACAGCAAGGGTTTAAATTTCGGATAGTTTCAAACTATAGCATAATATATGATTGATAAATAGACTGCGGATCATTATGCAAAATAAAAATTGTGTAACTTAAACTAAAAAAAAAAAATAGATACTTCTTTCAATAATGTTAATAAATTGAAGAGAAGATAGCAATGTTCATAAATTTTTCTAATGTGATTACATTTTCGTATTTTTTCTAATAATTTTGATCGTAATTACATAAAGTCTGCAGTCTGGTGATAAATCAATGTAACTATTAATTATTTTCTTTGAAAAATAAACTAAAATATCTATTGTTTAAATATCATAATTTATTACACTATTATTTCCCCAGTAAATTATAAGTACGACAAAATATTGCACATTACTGCTAGCACCTTCGTTGATTCGTTTCTCGTTCGTTAGATAATTCTGAAAAATCGTGTAAGAAAGTTTCGACTGCGCGTAAGTTCCTTTTGCCATGGTAATTGAAACGAATAATTATGACCAAGTAATTTCGCAGCGAAACGAAAGTTTCGCCGTTTAACTCGTTAATTGCATTTTAATTTTTCCGGCTTTTTACAAGTAGGATAACAGTTGCTTAGGATGACGTTTGTTAAGAGTAACATCTTATCCTATTGAAAGTTTACACTTAGAATCAAAAATTATAATCAATTCGTACAGTGTTAAGAATTAATATGACTGGCCATCGAATTAATTTTATTAGGGTTTATGACATATTAGCATAAACTTCAGTGCGGTTGAAAAAAATTTGTCTACAAAAACAATTAAATGAAAAAATGTTGGTGCTCCTGGCTGAATTATTTGTATATTTTCTTTTCTCTGTTGTGTTCATTAAATCGTCTCTTACCTAACAATGTTTTTGTTTCTTTAACACTACTAATTGTAAGATTGTATAATATTTTTTAATCTTGTGCGGACTTTAATTTTAAGAAACTATTACTAATAGACATGTTCCTTTTTTCTTAAAATATAAAGAAATTGTTACTGATATTAATGTTCCTTCTTTCTTAAAATATAAAGAAATTTTAACTTCTATACAGGTTCCTTCTTTCTCAAAGTTATTTCAAATGTCCAGATCAACCGAGAATCACAGTGGTGCTAATTTACTTGCCCGTAGTGGAAACGGTTTATGAAATGTGTTTCCACGACCCATTAATACCGCCTGTGCATTATGTGAGTACAAGAAAGTTTACGGACTTCCAATGGCATATAATTTTACACAAATATACTTCTATATACAATCAGCTACGAAAACATATGGAAATTTCTTAAAACGGAATAACTGTTTTTAAATTGGACCAAATGACTTTAATTTGTTATATATCGTTTAACTACGCAACGACGAGAAAAATTTTTGCAAAAATTATAACTGGTTGGAATAACAGAAAAAATAAAAAGCACTCATGTTTTTTGACCTTTTCATCTCTGCTTATACCCAAAATTTGAACAATACATTGTTTGGGTATTTTATATGCAGTCGGAAAATTTCACGAAAATCTGTTGACGTAGAAATAAGTTACGGAAAATCGAAGATGCAGAAATCTTCACATTTCTTACAGTCAGCATTCAGAAGTTGTGAAATACTACGATTTTGCAATTTTTAATTCTTTACAACTCAAAATAACGTTAACGGATTTCGATGCAATTATAGAGACATTGCACTTAATGGACTTAACTCACAATATAAGCTTATGATGGCAGCATTTGGGACATTTACCCTAGACAGTTATCTTGCGATTCATACAAAATGTATTTAGATAGTCTTTATTTTAAACTCATGAATAATAGCGTAGTCTGTGTTGTACGAAATATATTCTACATCGAATGTGAAAATTTCAGAAGAAATTTGAATCTACTCTCCTTCCAATATTATTTATACTACCTTCGAGTTGCTGTCTACTGGACGTTCGAACAGTTGGAATTCCACCCTGTTGAAGTATTGCAGAGATATTTTGGGCTACATTCATGTTCCGTCTCGAGGGACAGCTGCCATTCTTCCTGCAGATGATATGCATTTTCGGAAAACTGGCATATTGTTGTAAAAGTGGAACAACGAATAAAAAAACTAGCGTTACCGCGTTGAAGCCTCTAGCGGAGACATAGGATATTAACATGTTTGCTACCAGCGTCACTAGCGTTCATAGCTATATTAATTATAATTGTTATATCAAATACATCATCTCCTTTTAGAAAATATGATAAAAACATCGTCAAAGAGAATCTATAAATTCTATACATATCATGCTATTTCTTAAAAGTGTAAATAATTATGTTCAGAAAATTAACGTGATGTCCTTTAGGTAAAATACAAAATCGCGGTCGTCACAAATGTATGATGCTGGTAGCTAACATGTTAAAACAATCCACTTTTCTCGTTTTTTTAGAGTGAAGTTATGATTAATAAATAAGTAGTAGATATTGTTGAAACACCACTGAGGTAACTATCGTTACTGCCTTTTTAAGTTAGCCACTGGGATATTATTCTCTATGTCAATATAGAGGGTGCCCCGAAAATTACTTGAAATTGGGAAATGTGGGGTTCCTGAGGTGATTTGAAGTAATTTTTTTCTTAGCACAAATGCAATCCGCCGCTTTGTTTTCAAGTCATTAACAAAAAAACAGGATCCATGAGAAGCGAGATCTAGGCTTCGTTCGCTTATTGGGCCGTCCACCTCGCGCCAGCTAATTTCGTCTCTCATTGGTCACTGTTTTTCGTTATAGAATACTTAACAGTACCATGTCAGATTTTTGCGAACTACGCTTGGTTAAAGGCGTTCTTCATATCTGTAATGTTCTTTTCATCGTGCGCCAGTTTTTTTCAGAAAAATGAATTGAAGGTAAATGACAGTCGCAAAATGGATGAAAAAAGTGATCTTATGTAACAGCCTCCAATACATACTAGGATTTGTGAGGAGTGAATGTTTGTTAAAGGTGTTCGTAAACTGATTGCGATACAGTAATTTTATTTAATTTTCTTTTGTAGTTTTCGAGAAAGTCAATTTTGAAACAATGTAAACTTTGAACTTTGGAATCAATAGTAATAATTGTATAGTTATGCAACTTACATAATAATATTCTGCAAATATGCCAAAGCTAGACAGGTGCTCCAATATTTTCTTGACCTACTCTATGTATTCATGGTATTGAATTAACTGTTATCAATTTAAATTTTTCCGGACACAACGTTCGGAAAATTCTTCTATCTGATTCCATAAAAATTCTTGGCGGTATGATAAATCCAAAGTGGAATTTTGAAATTTATATGGGACATCTATGTCATTCTGCGTGTTGCAGGCTTCGTATTCTGTTTTCTTCCGAGCACATCCTTGTACTTTCTCAGAAAATATTTCTTTCACAACTTCCTGTTTGTATGCATTGTGTCCAAAACTTCTCTTCTTTCCCCCATATTGTTACAAAAATATGATTACATTTCTTGATTGGACGTTAAACTGCCATAGCATCAAATGCATCAAGAATGTACATGAATTTTGTAGATACAGGATGTTTCGAGTAAGATCGAACGCGTAAGTCTCTACATAATTTTAAATAGTATACAAAAATGTTCCAGTCAGTCACAGCTTGAATAGTTTTGGAGGAAAAGTATCATAAAATTTTGGAATTTCATTTAGACAACTTTTTAATAACGTTAAATATGTAATTAAAATTATTTATACACCACGAATGCTGAAAATGTCGAAGAAGTTATTTCAAATGTATAACATTTTTGAGACATCCTGTACGCTGAGGTCATCAATGCTTTCTAAATAGTTTCTAAAATGCCAGTATAATAACCGTGAGATTCTATAAATCTTGAGAAAAATAGTTTGTTTACAATGATTAAATTGTCCTAACTAACATTTCTGACTACCCAAAAAAAGAAAGCTCTAAGTTAATAAGATGATTTTTAAATAAGTGAAGACAAATAAAGAAAGATACATTTGTAACTGTATAAAGTACAATAGAATATTTCAGATTTGCTTAAAAGGTAAGAGGCACGAATTGTTCCAAATATTTGCAAGTGTCCTGAGAAGTGGCAAATCAGTAGATAAGACATTGTACCTAAGAATGTTAGTATTATACTTGCCCTTTGAACTAGATAATGTTGTGTTGTATCATTTTTTCCTTGCAATCTAGGGTCTACATACGTTACCGTTACCATATAACGAACGTGATAACGAATATTGTGTTATCGTTCTCTTTCGTCTATGCAATAACGAATCTAGAATGTGACAAGTTGCAACGTACCCTTATTTTCACACGGTATACGACTAATTATTAGTGCACGACTAACAATCTTGCGCAGTTTTCATTCGATTCCAGTAAATGTTCTTTAAATAACTTAGACCGCAGTATTTTATATTTATCTTCTGGTCACGATATTCACTGGATTTCTGTAATAAGTTTAGGGGATTAGATTTTATACCTCCACTTTTATCAGGTAATTAACAACTTTTCTGAGAACATATAATAATCGCAGAATGAGTTTATTATTCTCCTTATTTATTGCTTAATTACTTGGTACAGCGTCGGTATCAGAACGAATCTTGAAGAAGCATTTTATGGAGTGAATAAGAAATAATGAGTGGCTACTATACGATCTAAATTAGCCTAGTTTTAGCCTCTTTCACGGGCTGCTGGTTCAGTCATTCGATCGCAGTCTGTATGGTCCGCTGACTAAAGAAGCGGGCTTACGCTGAAACACTCTCATTTATAACTTTTAATTGAGTAGGAAACTTTCGGGCAGGATTCGGCCAATCGCCGAGATGCACGGCATTATTTGACCAGAATTATTCGACTTCGATCAAGTATCGACGATATTGCGGCTTTGCAGAAAAATAATTTCTCCAATACAGAGTTTCGTATAACACATTTATAACAGCAGCACGCGATACTGATCGAAATATAATATCGCAAATCATTTAATTAATAATTACAAAAAAAGTATTCGAGCACTTTTGAAGAAGCAATAACTTTTCTAAAACTGAACTAAATGACTTGAATTTCGTTCAAATGTTAAAGGGACTAGTTTACTATACAATAAATACAAAAAATAACTTTTTAAAATTGTATTACTACTTGGAACGACAAAACAGATAAAATATTCTTGTTCATGACGAGCATGCTCGACAAAAACAGCTAGCTGGTTAACGATCTCAAATATTTTTAACTGCTAAATCATATATATTTTTTAATACAAACAACTGCGAAATTACATTCTTTTGTTCGCCACTGAAGCTTCTCTTGAAATCGGTGTGTCCGCGTCTCCTTGTTATCGAAACAATTGAAGTACAATATTGTCTACACTTCGTTTTCAATTCATAAAGTTTTCTGTATTAATAATACATTAACATTTGAGAAATCTACACACTGAGTAATTTGCATTATTAAATTTTGATTTTTGAACGTCTTTTAGTGTATGTCTCTCTTACGTCTTTAGTGTATGTCTCTCTGTCATCAAGTATTATTGTTAATTTTGTTGCACTTTCAACACTTTTGAGCTTTTTAATTATTTTATGTTTTTCCCCAGTACTTATTGTCATCATGGTAGCCACAAAAATGAATTAGATTTCGAGCCGTAGGAGTGAGGATTCGCACTGTGCAGCGGAGTGGGAACATAACGGGTGTTCCTACACGGTTGCCGCATCACATTACCTACCCTTGAAATCTAGATTATTTTTCTGTCTACCATCATTGTGATGTTCATAGTAATCTTCAGGTCTTGAACTTCATGATAAAAAGTACATTCAAGGGCTACTTTTCACCTTTTTAACATGGACGATAACATAACAAATAACATGACAAATATTGTTTGTAAAACTATCTGACGCAGAAAATCCATCAGAATCGGTGAATCCAGATTTGTCACATTTCATGGTAAATCAAATTTAAAGATTTTGTATATATTTTTAAGCTTCGTCTTTTAGACAAAAACATATAACGGTATGTTTGAAGTAATGAAACACAATTACTTTTTGCATCCAGTGTATATTTGAAAATCATTATAATTTTTAAGCTTGAACGCAGGTGAGGCACGAGTCCCCCTTATTCGACTGCTTCCAAATTGTGTACACACAATTTTCTTATTTAGTGTCACGATTTAATCAGGCGAAACCAGAAAAAATCGGAAATCGAGAAACAAAAACCATCGAAGTGAACGTGCAACGTATTTCAATGATTGAAATGCTGAAAAATGTCTTTAAATGGCTGGGTTTCAAGGATTCAAGCCGAGCAATAGTAACGGAACATTTAAATAAATAGCATCGTTTGTGCGTCCCCCGAAGGAGTTGTGTATAAATTGTGCACGATCTCTGTCCCTCGAAAATAAAGGGGTTGAGAGGTTCCGCGTGACCGACAAGGTCTAGACGACTGGAAGACATAGTATGCAACCTATAGAAGAGTGGGAGAGAGACACAACGGCCGCACGATTGTCATTTCCTCGTGAAATTGCATCTTTGGTTACTCTGTCGTTCCACAGGCTGGCCATGTGCAACAGAACTCCGCAGTTTCCAGCACAATGTCGGATTTACTTGGAGTATCTGGGATAAATGTCCCGTAGCTGGAACTAAACCCTACAATGGACTACGCTTCATTTCACAGTCATTCGCTAAATCTACGATCTTTTTCATGGAACCTTGCATTTAGACGAGATCAGTTAATGAATTTTTCATTACGCTCCCATTCGGTTCGACAATAATTTCCATAAATATTGCCTATTCTTCATTTATTTCCATCAGATCACAATTATAATTCGGTTAATCTACTATTGCGTTAACACTAACAATTAATATTAATTTCCACATGTTTCATTAAGTTCTATAGAAGAGCTAAGATGTCTAGAAGGAGCCCCTAGGACAATACGTCGAAAAAAATTGATAAATAGAATTTTAAATGATACTAAAAGCATACTCAGTTATAATTTTGTTACAAAGGTCCGCCGTTCAGATCTTAATATTTCTACGAATATTATAAATACTACAACTTGTTCATATTGTATAATATATAGTTCGTCCAACGAGTAGAGCCAATAAAGACGAAAGAAAGGTTGAAAATGGTACAATCATCTTAAAGCTCTCCTGAACCAATGTTATTTTAGCTCAAAAAATTTCCAATTGTAGCATTAACAGCACAATAAATTAGGCTGATCACGATCAATGATCCACCCTGCATATATACATATACCACTATTATCACATCTTTGTTTCCTGTTGTTCATACTCGTTGCGTAAACATAATAGATAAGCGCATGTAGTATACAACGCAGGGCGACAATCTAATTGTATCCCAATTCTTACACCGAGTAATCAAAATATAACTGTTGTATAGCTGTTATTCGGTCTTAGTTTCTGAGATATAACATTTAAAATATAATCATACCGTTGTGCAAAGGAATTTTGGATAGTTACTACAGTACTAAACTAAAAATTCGTTAAAATTGACAAACCTCTTTTCCAATGAACCCTTTATATCCATGTTAGAAATTTACTTTAACAACTAGCCCTATAATATCGTGTCAGACTCGTTGCGAAAATTGAGAACATGATCTGCTATGTAGAAATGTTACTTACGTCTTTTAGATCGAAATCAAGTTCCACACCTCTATGAACGACATTTAAACATTGAAGTGAAAATTGGCATACAACAAATATAAATATTCTTTCTTACATAAAAATTTATTTTAATTGCTAATCGACGTTGACGTGAATGAAATCATAGTGTAAGGGGTTAAGATGTACAATTGTTGCAGTTTAGCCAACTCAGATCTCACCTGGATCTAACCCTGGCTAACCTAAGGTATAGAATTCACGACTACATGAAGATCTGGGTTAGGTTTGGGTCTAGCTAACCAAACTTAACTCAGCATCAATGTTCATTAAAAAAGTGACATGTCTAAAACGTACGTTACCCACTTTTTTTCTAAATCTCAGTAAACTGTGTGTGGCCTTGGACACTACCCTCTCTGTCCCTAGCATCAACGTTTTCACGTTACAGAATATAAGGACCGTCTAAAAAGACTCAAGTGCCACACGATTATTCTTAGAGGGTTCGTACAGGCATCAACGAGAAATTCATAAAATTAACGAAACTAAACTTTCAAAGGTTTATGAATATTGAATAACTCAAGTGCCGGACCAGAGTTCATTAACAAAGAACATTGTTCAACTCGTACTTCCAAAATCGTTTTAAGCATTTGAAGCATCTGCCTTCACTACTAGAGTACGAAATAATGTAATAATTCACGCTATTATTCTGCGAAAGAATGCCTGTCAGAAATATATTATGACACAATTACATGGTATGATCAATCGCACGCGATGAAAATATTGCGGCACGCTATTTTTCAAGCAGAGAAAAATTCAACAATTTTTACTTAGCGACAAAAGCTAAGAAACTTTACATATCGTTAATATTTGAGTACAATTTTACATTTCTATAAATATACGTCTTATTACATTAAAAGTACATATTAGTACATAAAAGTGCAGCATATAACGCTTTGTTTATATTACAATATTGTTTTATTTAGTACATAAAACTAATAAGAGAAAAGATAAAAAGAAAAAAGGAAGTAAAAACTAAAAATTAAAAAATATAAACAAATAAAATTAACATTTTTGTTGATACAATACTTTGTATCCTCTGGTAAGGTTTTTCTACACCCAAGAATATGCATCTGTGTAACATGTTCCATCACTTTTGTCGGTAAGAATATGTTCGTATGAAACCAACTCTACTCGGCTGCAATCGCAAAATATACTTTTTACATGAATTATACCGTTAAACGGTACCTGCTTAAACGAGCTACCACTGAGTGAAATAATGCGTCGCGTTGTAAGCAGTAAACAAGTATTTTTCGTTTCTATAAAAAACTCCTCCTTTAGTCTATCTGGCTCAAACTAAAGCAATAAGTTCTGATTCGTCTGCCATTAAACCATTACTGGAACAGATACTTTTTCGCATCCATTAATTTATAGTAAATATTCATAATCTTTGTAGCAAGGAAAGTATATTTTTATTGAAAATGATTTTGATTTTTGTGTATCTATATGAAATTTATGAGCCAGATTGATCTGCTGTAATTGTATCATGGATGTTTGCACTGCTACCATATGCTATAACGTCGCAAGTTCGAAGCAAGTTCTGCAACGGTTAAAGAAGCACGTTGCGAAGTGTTCTTTCCTTTTTACTCTAAGTAACTACGAAGTTTATATTAAAACTATATTGCACATATTAAAATTACATTATGCATCTCGAAATTATATTGTGAAACTCTAAAGTATGAGAAAAATAACAAATTGTAACAATTAAACGAATTGAATTTGTTCTTTCAACTTACTTCCGGCAAATATGTGATAGTATAGCTAAGAAACACGAACCGGCAGTGTAAAATCCACAAGTAATCCTAACAATTTACATAACTCAAACCTAATATAAGAATAGAATGGATATCGTTGGATCAGTTTTTTACTAAGTCATTTCTTGTTAACGCAGTCCTAATTATAGTCGATTCTCAATGACGAGACCTTTTTCATCAGCAGTACTTCTCTTTCAACACATAAAGTCAAATGGTCCATAGAGTACAAGGAGCTAAGACCGCAAGAGGAAAAGGGCATTAATGATAGGTGTCGTGATTGCTCGTTAGGTAAGGATATTCTCGGCACGCAGAAGCGAGTAATTAAGGTCAGACCGATGAGAATTGGTGTACGGATTTCGTTTCTACAGCGACATGTTGATCGGACCTTCAACTACCACACCTAATTGCCCGACTATACTGCAACCTCTATACGGCGCCTAGATCGTTTCAACGAATCCCTTCATGATTCTTAAAACATCGCCTCTGTAAGTCCTGTCGCACCCGTCGACCCTAGTGGTCCGGATTGCGTTAAACTAGCGCGACCGTTTGACCTACGTACAGTCTTGATTCTTACATGGCAACATACCTAGATTACATCATAAACAGTACTAATGCTAGATTTAACCACTTGTAGTATAACAACGAGTTATGTTCGTAATGAAGATTTCATAGATAATCTACAAAATATGAACGTTGCTCACTTCTACCAAATGTGAATCAAAGATTCTTCTGTCATAACAATCTAAGATCGGAAGTAAATGTGGGCACGAAAGAAACAATAATTGTCTTGTACTATTAAGGCGATTATGGAAAGAAAGAGATATTTTACAAAACTGGTTTTTTCCTCACAATTTTAAAAGCTGTTTCCACCCTCTCCAACATTTACGATATTTATCACTATGCCGTATGTAGTATATTTCAATAAAATAAGAATGTTACATTTAAGTAAGATTACCTGTTAATGGTGTTGATATATAGGGCGCAAAAAATGTTTCTAAGGCTCCAAATATCAGCGTAGTGATCAGTAGATTGCGGATTTATATGCAGCTAAACCGTATTGAAATATACAATAAATACGCAGAGAATATGTTAACACCATGTGGGATGCATGCATATATAAATCATTTTATTAATCATTTTGATTTATCATAATTTGATAAAATTAGCCGATAAAATTAATTTATACGCAGAAAACGTTCGTTCCACATCGCAGGATGTGATCGGAACATATTTGAATTCACTGCAGTACCTTGCTGGAATGTTCTCTGGCCCTCTTACGGATGAACCATTCAGAATATTTATAATTCTTAATATTGTGTCGTGTTCCGTCCTGCAACGGAACTTTCACTTCGCGATTCTTTTATTTCTCCTTTTAAGACAAGATTTCTCGAATTTGGAAGGTTTATTATTTTAGGACTTTTTTCGCAGAGGATAATCGCATTAACAAATTGGATTAGGGTCTAAATCGCTTTATGTTTACAACAAGTCATAAAGCGATTTCCCTAATTTAGTTTTTTCGGGTTTTATTAATAGGGCCGTTCCGGTCACGCGCTCGGGGTTTTTCCGCTACCTACGTCATAGGGCGGCACGGGCCTTCTAACTTCCCTTTCTCCATCACCAGCAACCAATCCAAGTTCGAGATTTCTTTCGGAGAATCATATAAAAAGGGCAGAAAATTCATTTTTATTCATTCCGTATTTTTCTGTCTGTGATTCTATTCCGCATTCCGTATTCCGTTTTCTGCAAGTTATTCCGTTTTCTGCAAGTCATTCCGTTTTCATGCACACGAGATCTATTCCGTTTTTTGTCATTCATTCTGTCTGTTATTCAGTCGTTCAGTATTCATTCAGTCGATCTGTAGATCAGTGCGGGAAGCAGTATTGTCTCTCATTCAGCCAGAGTCGTACTAGCGTAGTTTACCACCTTAGACCATCGAACTTAGTCTGTGTTTTTACACAGTACTTCAAGTGCAGTCTTCAAGGTCCGGACCCGCCATCGATCAATCACGATATTCTTGCAGTTCGACATCGTAGTCACTGTAGCAAATCGTTCCTGTAAATATATTCTAAATATATTTCTTATTACCCTAAACTAGCTGTTCACCTTTAATTAGAGGGACAGCCATATCAATCTACTCCGTCGCTCTGCGTAATCGGCCTTACAACCCGAGAGATAGTTTATATCGCGGAGTATTGGTATTTTCCGTCTAGGGTGTTACGCACTGGCACCCTAGACTCTACATGTATTAATACACGGATCGGTGGAATGAAAGAGGCATAAAAATTGAAGCAGCAGTGGTCATATTTCGAATTCATTGATTGGAATTGATGGCAGTAAACCGCAAAGTTTCCATCGAAACAATTTCGTTACGATTAAACTAACCTCGCTCAGTGAGCTGGTATCCCTCTGGTGTATTTCCATGTGATTTTGTCACACAGTTTGAGGAGCGTAACCGATATGCGCCCGTTAAACTTCGCGTACGAATACAATTTGAGCTCGCAACTCTCAAGGGTCGTAGTATTCGATTGCGAATTATGTTCTGCCGTGTGATTAAAACTTTCGAAGTTGATCCCTCGGAACATTTTGAAGTATAATAATCGCCAAATGTAAAATATTGATTCTGGCTTGAACATAATTATTGTGCAGAACATTCTCATAGATTCAGACATTCTGAGGCATTTCAGAACATTTATAGATAACATTACCTACTGTTTCAAAGAAGAAGATATTACAGCGAGAACATATTTTTCTAAATTCTGTTGTTCCTTATTTAGTAAGTGTACTTATTTGAAAAAATAATACAAATTTTATCGCAATTTTTTTAAATATAAACTTTATTACAAGTAAGTAGAAGTAAGTGAATTTAATTTTCAAAACGGTGAATTTCAGTTGTAAATAGAAGAAAAACACTTGTGAAAGGTTTATTTTATACAATCTATGAAAGGATTATTTTGCAGTGCGAAGTGAATATCATCTACGAAAGGATTGATCCTGATTTCAAAAGCTGTAGAAAGTCGCGGATAAACAAGTACACATCAGTAACGAGTATTATACCTCTAAAGGTGTCGATCAAGCGAGCGGGGCACTCCGACATTTGTCCTTCTCCGTTTGTATTCTCCTTATCCTTAAAGTCTAAAAATATCCTTTTGCACATAGAAAACGGCTGTGTAGATTATAAAAGCATGGCAGCGACTGGGCAGTTACAATTTTCATTAATCCAATTGTTATGTATAAGGTTCGTCAAGAAAAACAGAAAATCAGAATTCCTCTGTTGGTGGAAAGAATAAATAGTTGGAGAAGTGAAATGAAACCATTCAGATGGTTCAATATAATAATATCAATAGAATATTCTGACTAACGTTTTTTGAAGATCATTTCAAGATCATCGATATATCGTTAGATAGTCTCACGTATGTTTAGTCTCCTTATGTAACAAGAGGTGTCGAGACGAGTTTAATGATTTTGGAACCTTTACACTTTGAGTTTCTGGACTGTTAGTAAAAGATAATCTATATCTACATATGTAGGACCATGGCTGATACTAGAAAGTAAAAAGATTTACTTCGTGCCATTGTCGTCTATTCCTTGCTGTAATGTATCAGTTCATCGATAGGTATACGTTTCCAAATGCGTTACTCAAAAGAAAAAAAAACACGACTAGATTATCCTGCACCATGAAAGTCATCAGTGATTCACAAGGAGAGGACCCCAGGGTTGACGCACACTTTTTGATGAGATTCGGTAGAGTGATAGAGATTGTAAAACGGAATTCAATGACATCCGTTTTTGTGGGGGAGTTCTCAGCACGCCGCGATCGTACCTCCCACCTTTCCTCACTCCCTAATATTTCTAGTACTGTGGTGGTGTCATACCTTTTTGCTCGCGATACTAAAAACGGTCCGGCTTCGACCGCTGATGCCCAAACCGTGCCCCGAATCACATCGCGCGTATGCTCCCTCATTCGGTCGGAGCCGAACCGTTCCGTGTAGGCATGTCGGTTTTACATATATCCGTGTACTAACCCGTGTACTTCTTAATACACGGGCACATGAATGCACGTGTAATTAGTGTATCCATGTTTTAATTCGTTCAGAAAGCATGCCAATAAGAGTTTTTGAATTTCGCGCAGACACTTGACTAAAACGAATGCTATTTGTTTGCCGAGACAGAAAAGTAAATATGCATGAAGAAATAAATCAAATAAAATGATTGCAAATTATTTAGAAATATTATTAATGAATTAATAAACTATTTTTATACAAACGAAATCTAAAGTGTTGACTATCTGAACAAATTAAAACACGGATACATTAATTACACGCGTAATTGTGTATTTCGGAACTCCTGCACTCGTGTACCCGTGTATTAATAAGCACTCGGGTCAATACACGGTTATATTAACTACACGAGTACACGTGTCTATGTAAAACTCGTTCAAAACCGACATACCTACGCTCGATTACGTTCGGCTCCGAACGAATGAGGGAGCGTACACACGATGTGGATCGGTACACGGTTTGGGCATCATCGGTCGGAGCCGAACCGTTCCCGGTAACGCGAGCGAAAGGGTAATATACTACCACAGTACTAAAAATATTAGTTACTGGGTAAAAGTGGAAGATACGGTCCATGCTACCTGATCGAGGCTTTCGAGGCATCCCCCACTTCTTGCTGCGTTGTGACTAATACCGTAATCCAGGGCGCCTTGCTGCGCTTTTACTTGGAACTTTAACATTAATTACCTCAAAATTTATGAACCGTCTGTCCTCAAAATCGGGTATCATTAGATTCAGCTTTACAAACTCTATCACTGTATCAAATCTCATAAAAAAGTGAACGTGAATCCTTGGGGACCTCTCTTTGTTAGAGGCGCTGTACGTCTGTATGTGCAGCAATATGAACAAGCATGTTTCCTGAAACAATTAGGTGAATAATTGAAAATCTTAATACACATTTTTACTCATGAATTTCTGCCGATGGTTACATTTTGAATATCTAATATAAATAACGATAATATTCGGACACTATTTGAAACTTTCAATACCTTCTTTTATCTTTGCTAAAATTGCAAATGATTCAAATGACAAAAACAATATGGCTGGTGCCAAGATTCGTAGGCCGTATTCGCCCTCTGATTGGTCAGTGTTTTTCGTTGATAACTCGTTAATAAAACCACGAAGAACATTTTCATCGAGGAAAAAGGTATCCTAAAATGACCTTAGGAATTATTTATTTAATTTAATTCGAATAGGGTGATTGGTACACCCTGCATAATCTGAATTGGCGATGATAAGATTTATAGGAGGGGCAACAAGCTCCTTCCCGAACGAGAATAGACGTATCAGTAGTTGCGAAGGAAATAGCGGTAAATGAATCGGGTGTTCTCAACAGTGAGACAGCTACTATATAAGACTAGGCCATTCTTGGTGAACTTATTCGAAACATTGGCTCCCTGGTTAACTCTATGGTAGAGTAATTCAAAGTTCAGGCTCAGAGCTCGAGTATTGTTCGAAAGCTGTCCCCATGAGTCCCATTGAACCATTCAACCTTGTTCTTAAGACATTGTGGCGACTACCTCCGCTACTCACCAGCAGGTGGATTCCTTTCCCGCAAGCCACCTGACCCGTTCCGAGTATATATATATATATATATATATATATATATATATATATATATATATCGGCAGGGCCTATTAGTTAGCCTTACTGACGAGTCCTCTAGCGGGCCTACAATGAAACGCTCCTTTTCTTTTCTCCCTCTCCTATCTCTTATAGGCCACAAACATATTTGACTGCCACAACATTTAGCGCATATATCTCTAGAAACAATAAGCCAAGAATGTCTAGATAGTATTACTGATGAGTAGACTGAAGATTTTATGCACCTACAGCTACAATGAGAAGGTTGAGTACGAAGTACGAGAACGATCAGAAGATTAAAAAGAAACTGGCACATTACTGTCATGTTACTGAAACTATTGAAACAGAATGCAATCTTCCAATCCTCCTTTTCCTCCAATCCTCCATCATTTACAGAACCGCCAAAGTACTAAGGCCCAGGCAGACGAGGTGTTCCTCCTTGTATTAAATCACCAGCCTGAGAATCGTCCATAAAAGGGCATGATAAGCAAACCTGTCTTCGGATATTTCTGATTGCAGGGAAGATGGAAACTGAGCTCCTGGAGCGGCTGGTGAGCACCCTTCTCACCCTATCACAAGGAAGGGCGATCCACTCGTTCCGTGAAGCCTACAAACTGGTCGGCAAAACTCGTGGTCTCCAAGGACATGTTTACCAAGGTTGTCTAAGAACTTTAGGACATATTGGGTTGGCAACTAAGTAATTGCGGATTTTTGTTAGAAAATCAAAGACAATTTTTTCATGGAACTAAATAACTTTATTCTAGAATGTATTGCCCATTTTGATCAATGACCTTTTGCCATCTTTCAGGCAGCATCATAATCCCACGTTCATAAAACTTGTGGTTTTTATTAGCAAAAAACTGAATCAGGTACGATTTGACATCATCATCATTATTGAAATTTTTAGCATTCAAGGAGTTTTGTAAAGATCGAAACAAAAAGTAATCAGATGGTGCAAGATCAGGGCTATATGGTGGATGTGGCAAAACATCCCAACAAAGCTCCAATAATTTTTGCCGAGTGGGCAAAGATGTGTGTGGCCTTGCATTGTCATGATGGAATACAATACTTTTTCGATTTGTCAATTCGGGCCGCTTTTCTTCAACTGCATTGTTTAATTTCGTTAGTTGTTCAATGTAGACATCAAAATTGATCGTTCGGTTGGGTGGTAAAAGTTCAAAGTAGACGATTCCTTTGTAATCCCACCAAACTGATAACAAAACCTTCTTTTGATGAATATCAGCTTTTGATGTTGTTTGAGTTGGTTCACCTGGCGTGAGCCACGATCTTTTCCGCTTGATATTGTTGTAAACAACCCATTTTTCATTGCCAGTTATCAGTCGTTTTAAAAATGGATCATTTTCATTACGTTTCTTCAGCAAATCGCAGATGTTAATGCGTTGCGTTAAATGCGTTTCTTTCAGTTCGTGAGGAACCCATGTATCGAGTTTTTGAACATAGCCAAGTTGTTTTAAGTGATTTTCAATGCATGTATGTGATACATGAAGCTTCTTTGCAATCTCACGTGTTGTACTGTGACGATCCGAATCGATTATTGCTTTGATTAGGGCGTCATCAACTTCAACTGGACGACCAGAGTTTTTTATCTTTGAGTGAAAGATCACCAGAACGAAATTTGGCAAACCAATTTTGACACGGCCGTTCTTTTAAGGCTTCGTCACTATAAACAGCACATAACTTTTTATGAGCTTGCGATGCGGTTTTCCCTTTGTGGAAATAAAACAGCAAAATATGACGAAAATGTTCCTTTTGATTTTCCATTTTTCAACGAACGCCAAACGAAAACAACGCAACCGATCAAAAAACTTTTTTTACTGATTAACAGCTGAATTGCCAACTATCAAATAACAAAATGTGTTTTACATTTGTACTATGTCTGCAAACCTAAAAATTCAACTGAAGCCATCTATGAATGAAATCCGCAATTACTTAGTTGCCAACCCAATAGAAACGGCCGCAGGCATCGGCGTCGCCGGCGAAGCCAGGCGGTTACCTTGAACAACCTTGACCCCCGGTTTATGACGCTATTTAACAGCCATTCGATTCGAGCAATCTTTCCCACTGAGTACGAGCGTCGATGACTTTCCTGCAGAGAAAAGGATAACCCGCAGATTCTTCCACTGCGTATCGACCGGTTTGTCTGCTGAGCGAGGCGGGCAAGTTGTTTGAAAGAATAATTGTTCGTCTCGCTCAGCAGCTGTTCTCCACAGGCCCGAATTTGGCCATCTGCCAATATAGGTTCCGCAGGGGCCGTATCAACTGTAGACGCAGCCCATAAGTTGCAGTCCCCGACCGAATCCGTGCCGATCCAGAGCAGGGTGGCATTGACAATAAGTGGAACACCCCGCCCTAAGAGCCGATTACGAGAGAGAGTATATATCATCAAGTGCCACCTGCGCAGTCTGTCTGGAAAGTATCCTTCTTTTGCATATCTTTACACCTGCGTGACATATTGACGAAAATTGTATACATCATGTAGGGTAATCTCTTGTGAGTGCTTCTGGTAAGTGGTGCGATCCTGTCAACTTTCTGTTGACAGCGACACGCATTTGTTGTAACCAAGTCCAAATGTTGGAATCAAATTTTGTCAAATACTGGGACCTTCTTGCTCTGAAACCAATGGTATGATTTGGAAACTTTGTACCATTTAATCTATAGGTATGCTACAAATTTTAGAATGAAAACAACCAAAATTGTCTTCGTTGTTCTATAATCAAGGCACCCGGGAGTAGCTATGATGAGCTTCTTATATTAGGTTACAGTTTCATATAACTTGTGTACATTTATGTAAACATCCATTTTTATTTATTACCGCAATAAAATGTTAGTTTCATTAATTGTCTGTAAAATTTCTACTCTTATCTACGCTTCCTATCCTTTTCTCCTCTGAGTACTCCGATTATTAAATAAGCATATGACAAACTTTATCATCTAATCTTAGTATTATACTTTTCTCATAATAAAATTCCAGACTCGAAATAAATATCAATAGGAAATATACAAAATAACGACGATTTAGTCGGATATTGAAATATTTTACCGCAAACAAAAAATATTTCATGTAACAGTGCAAGAGATGAAACAAGATTTGCGAATACCAAAAACTATTGTTTCGGAAATGTTAACCAAAGATTTACGAATGCATCTCGTGGTTGCTAAATTTACTTCAGGACAGCTGTAAACCTTGACAAACAACCCTGATATATTCGTAAAGGTGATTAAAGTGATGAAATATGGATCTTTAGCTATGACCCTAAGCTAAAAAAACAATCTCCACAGTGAAATACGTTTGAAGAAATGTAACACGGCGGCTGCTGGCAATTCTGACAGATGAATTTCAAAAGTGTTTCTGCAAGCGGGAGGTTCACTGGAAGGTGGTCATTGTATACCAAAGGGAGCATGTTGAAGGGGGTAAAGCTATTATTGAGGAATATTAACTCTCTCGCCCAATATACAACGAAGAAGAATACAGATATATGATGTCTGTTCGGATGATGTTTGAATGATGCGTACTTATAAAATGATGCGTACTTATAAAATGATGTGTACTCACAAAATGATGTTTATTCATAAAATGATGTTTGAATAATGAATCTAGCTCGCTGAGTAAAATGCTTCGATACGTATTCTAAAAGCTGAAGGTGCGGTTTTGGGAAGGAGCAGAAGAGATGGAAAAGAAAGGAGGAATTTAAAAAAAGAATTTGGGTAGGTGGTAGTGATGATTTCGAATGGTGAAAATAGTAAAGCCGCGGACATCGTAAAAGCTGTTACGAAAATAATGGCAACTGTGAGAGTACGTGGGAACCGGATGATTGCTTTGGTTACGTCTAGACTCTAGGCGTTCGACACTTCTATGAATGTCTTACCCAAGTCTAAACGATTTTCAACCATTTGTTCTCGATACGTTGCGTCCATATTCTCATCTCTGTACTATCATTATCTACCATAAATCTCGAGTCTAGAGTTTTGAATAGTAACCAAAGAAATCAACGGCAAACCAGTAGACACCTAAGGTTCATTTAAAAAGTTTACAATCGACATTCAACACGTTGTAGGGAATGACACTGTAATAGCATCTACATTATCCTGAGTTAAAGAAATGTACAACAACAAATGCGTGGAATATGCAGAATTGGCACAGTCTCAGCAGGCAAAGGAAGAACTTCAATGCTTCTTATTGTCAGAGACAGCTCTAAAATTGAAGAAAATTCATTTCCCAGCTGTGGAACGAGAAATAAAATAATCTGCGATACTTTTACACGTACCTATCATCCGTCCATGTGTCCCAAGTACTCATCCTCGAATAGTATTCAATAGTTTACGAACATAAATTGATGACAAGAAAATAGAATTTGATTCCGACTTGAAATACGTTGCATTTCTATTACACATATTGTCATTTCTTTCTAATGGCTACCAAACTTTGAAAGCTGTTATTTTCTAAGGTGGCTCTACCAACTTACGTGTATAGGTTGACCTATATCTCAAACATTTTTAACTAGTTTGCGGATCTTCATAAAAAATAATAATTGTCTGCATCTGTTGCAAGAAACAGGAGATACCTAGCAATTTCACTTCCATAACTTTAATAAGTTGAAAATGGAATATCGATGTAGTCCAATTATTTAAATTTTACTCAATTTTCTCATAAACGCATGAAATCCGCTGTTTATTTATAATATACTGTACTGTAAATTCGTAAGGGTTCATTCGATACCTTAATTAACTCAATTATGCTTATGAACGGTGTTATGGACGTTCAGTAACGGTCAGATAAATTACTGTAGAGTTTGAACAATATACAATCGCCCGTTTCAATCGAGTAACGCGTCTCATTAAATTGCTGCTTGCCTCCTTTTTATTCAATGGTTCGATGGTGTACTGACTTCATTTAACTTTGCTTTTTCGATACGTTTCCGTTAGCAAATATTGTTTCGATGTACGTATTTTAAGCTGCGACGCAGTTTAAACGAAAGACACGAAATACGGCAGTTTGAATGCTCGACGAATCTATTCAACGGAAAATTTTTCCTCGATACGTTCTATTTTGCCGAGCGTATAATAAATTGACGCCGCATTCGAAATTGGGAGAGCGACGAAATCACGGTCGAGTCGTAATTCACGCACTGGTCGTTGTGGAGATGCGAAAACGAGAGCACGTTTTACAATTACATTCGCGCCCGTTTCTCTCTACACTCCGGCGCAATCGATCGAACGTTCCATTCCACTCTAAACGATCCGAATTAATGGAAATGACGCGACCTATATGTAAGCACTCGGAAAAATAATCGCATGACAAGCAGATGGCTGCTTTCAAAGAAAGATCTATAGAATCGCGAATCTATCGGTTTCAAGAAGCTTCGTTACAAATTGGGAGTGACTTACCGTTGGCTGATCGAATTTATAGATTTCATACTTATGGACATTGACATTTAGTATGGGAAACCGGAGTCGGTAAAAATGATTTGACTTTGGAGTATGATTACACAAAAGCTTAGATTTACAATGAAAAGTTTCATGCCGAAATGTTG
This sequence comes from Augochlorella aurata, assembly GCA_028455555.1. Taxonomy (NCBI): domain Eukaryota; kingdom Metazoa; phylum Arthropoda; class Insecta; order Hymenoptera; family Halictidae; genus Augochlorella; species Augochlorella aurata. Next base: position 91,162 of record CM052154.1, read on the forward strand.
GGGACCTTGAAAAAAGTTCGGAGCTATTTTTGTTATTGGCCACAATTCATTTCTTCGGAGTGAAAACACTCCTTATGTATGTAGATTTTTAAAGAGATATTATTAAAACGACAACAAAATTCTGTTTAAATAAAACATTTTACCACCTACCATTCTTCGAAGTAATTTGAAAATGTTCTAAGTACATAAATACCTAAGAGCGTTAACCGGCTTAATTGAAAAGTACCAAAAAGGAGAAAGTCATTATTTCCATATGAAAAAAATAATTACAATTTTGGGCTTAACAAACAATACTTTAGGATATTCAAAGTCATTTTGGTTAGGATACATTATAATTACATGTCGGCATCTGTTGGTGTTGACTAATATTATTAATATCTTGACCCACGTGGTACCTTTTTGGATGAACAAAAGACCATGGGGTAACCGGGGTTCATTAACAAGACCGGTGTTGAATTGATGTTGTGGTAGGGAAGAGCAGACGTTTTATGATTTATAAATAAAGAATATTGCGTGTAAAGAATAAATAATTCAGTATTTGTCCGAAATGCATACCTATATGACTGAAATAACAATATATATTGTTATTGTTTTGTGAATACAAAAATTGTGTTCATGCGAAATTTATTTTAATGCGTAATATTGAGAACTTCTCTTTGATTTAATTGAGTTACATTCCAATAACAGCAATGGGTATGAATTGTTTATATCACACGTATATTCAATCTAGCTCAATAAACTTTTTCATTATTAGTTTGTAGTCGATATTAATAAACGCAACTTACAACAATGTTCATTCGAAAACGTAATTTATAGAAACATGTTATATCGCCAAACCGTGTTGTGTTACGACAAACGATAAGCTAGTTCAGTGTTACTTTGTATTTTTGCTATGCGTATGTAATGAAATATTTATAAGGTCTATTTATATGATATGTTTTCTTTAGTTTTATTCGGAAAAGTTGCTCGCACCGTTTGATAAGTTATATTAATACCCGTGATATGCGTATGGATGTATGTATATATGTTCGCTCGGCGGATGATTTTTCTGGACTTTGCTCAAAGGACAGTCAGCCTACTCACTTGGAAAGTCAGCACAGCAAATATTAATATGTTTTTACGAATTTCAAAGAGAACAGACATTTAATATCTCGCAATGATTTGAATGAAAGTGTAGAAAAAGTATTCTAAACGTCTGTCTTTCATGTGGTATGTGCGTCATAATCCACGCTCGACTTACCAGATATGCCCGACACTGTTAACGGATAGTCATAGTTAGTAGATGCTAGTAATTAAAAAATAAAGGTGATGGTAATTTCTCACTCTTGATTTTGAACTTATTTCATTCCAAAAAGAATTTTCGTCATTTCACGGATGACACTTGTAACGTACGGAGAATTTTTTCGATGACGTTTTTCCTTTCTCGGAGGCGCACGGCTAGAAAAAATCAGATTCAGAAAAAACTGGCGCCTGGATGTCGACGGTTAGTCTAAACACCCGCGCACGTGTCCCGATCACAGAGCCTTCCTTTGTTAGGGGTTCCCACGATCCGGTCACGTAGGCCCATCTCCCACTACCAAATTTCCACCAAAAATGTAGTATATAAGGGCCGCGATTTTCCCTCGACATCGGGCAGTTTCTAATCAGTTCTTGACGACGAGACACTGTGAGATCGAGTTCAATTCTCTTTCGAGCATTAGAAAAACCTAGTAAGCCCCCGCCGACTTGGTGCGAAATCCAGGAGCGTGTCTTAGGACGGTCGCGATACATCTGTAATAGACTTTGGTTGTACATTATATTTAACTTTTACCAGTTAATCTTGTGTACCAAGTCAATCGTTTCCATTTCCTAGTTCGAGACAGTTGTTGGTAAGATCCCACGAGGATACATCTTTGCCGCTCGAGGTGTATCTTCATTTAACTTTGCTTTTAAAGTTACGAGGCCAAGTATTAACCACACCTTCAATTTCCCAATCACCCTTATTCCTCATTGTGGCGACCCGTTGATAAAACAGGCTCCGGCAAGTCCACGCAACCCTTTCCTCCCTATTGTGGCGACCCGTTGATGAAACAGGCTCCGGCAAGTCCACACAACCCTAATTATCCATAAAGGTTACTTACCTCCCGGTCACGTGAGCTTGCTTGGCCCCTCGGCTCGTAACACACTACAAACTGAGACTTTAGAAAATAAATGAAATAAATCCTAGATCTCGTTGTACTTAACATCCTCAAATCTATATATGTACACGATGTTCACTAAAACTTTCCTAATTAATATAAAGATGTCAATTTAATTAAAAAACGGGGGATGTAAGGCGTAAGGAGGGGGAAGGACAAGGTAGTGATACCAATTACAAGAAAAAATATTTGGTAATTTTCGATGGAACAAACAGATATGATGCCGACAACAGCTTTTCGAAGTACAGTAAAGCTTCGAGAACTGTCTCAAAGGAGGAATCGAAAATCGT
>CM052154.1:93728-106919 GCA_028455555.1 Augochlorella aurata
AAATCGCTTTATGACTTGTTGTAAACATAAAGCGATTTAAACCCTAATCCAATTTGTTAATGCGATTATCCGCTGCGAAAAAAGTCCTAAAATAATAAACCCTCCAAATTCGAGAAATCTTGTCTTAAAAGGAGAAATAAAAGAATCGCGAAGTGAAAGTTCCGTTGCAGGACGGAACAATACAACTTATAAAAAATGAAGGAAAGCAACAGTATTATCGAATATGTGTATTCTACAGTATACAAAAGTATTACTTGAATAAGTTGTTCTCGGGAATACCTTTTAGGTCGCGTAAAATGTTTAATTTTTGTACATAATGAAGCACCCTCTTCCATTACTTTCCGGTTAAATATAGATTATTCAATAAGTATGCTTTTACATATTATAAATTTTACCTAATTATTAGAGAAAGAGAGAGAGAGAGAGAGAGAGAGAGAGAGAGAGAGAGAGAGAGAGAAGGGGGAGGGAGAGAAAGACAATAATCATAAGGTGACAAAACATGTATTATCACCTTATGATTATTCTGTATCATAATTATAGAAATTAATGAACAACATGGTACTTAATGCTACAGTTTTCTTAGTAAATCTAAACATATAGAGAATACAATAAGATCGTTCTTTATTGATCCACGTATATATTCGACTTTCCTTGTTTCACATTTTATTGAAAATGATATTTGTAATTATTTTTTTCCCGATTTGAAAATATTATCATATGGATATGATGATGAACGACGCTCTAAAATAAACAAAAACGTATTATTATCGAAGGATTATTTTATTAAAGAAATATTGAATTATCTTGCATAATACGATAACAAAATTTTTTACTTTTTTAATGTCTCAAACAGTAACATTTTGTTAAACAGTACATAATTGATCGCTTCCATGTATGGGCATCCATCAAGCAAGAAATTCATATTGCATCGTCCTATAGCGGGAAAGAAGAGTTCTAGCAGCGCAAATGCGCTCACGCTGCAGTGGTGCTCCAAATAGCTGCATGCAAATCAACATACTTGAACTGCGCCACGGTAATTCAAGCTTCACACTACTTGTAGTTAAATGTCGGGCTTATAATGACGATAAAACAAAGTTTACTATAATAAGAGTATGACTAGTTACAGGAAGAATAAATATGAGTAGACTGCGGATCTTTATGCAAAATAAAAATTTCCAAAGAGGATTGTGAGGAGCAGAAATGAAATAAAAATAAATTGAAAATAGTGTAAGTATATTACTAAATTCTTCTTACGCGTTAAAATAAAATCAGCAATCTGCTATTGAAGATATTGGTAATGAATTCATATTTTAATTGCTGCTACAACTTACTTTGATATCAAGATAACTCGTGTTTGCATACGGATGGTACAGAAGCCAATCAATTTTTTCCACTTCTCTTTGAAAATAAGTTACGCAGTGCAAACGCATTTTTAAATCAATACTTCCTATTTTTTCATAAATAGGCAAGAGATAGCAGCACGTATATTGACCATAGACAATATCGTTTTCCTTTAAAAGAACATTGACATTTCTTTTGTTTTTTTTTCTGGTTGCATTCATTTATAAGTAATCTTATAATAAAAACTGTGATTTGAATTATTAGTGACATTGTTATTTTTTTGGAGCTAAGTTAGAAAATCTTTATTTATCTCAGTTCTGAGCCATCCACATATGTCATAGACTATATTAGATGAGTCACCTAATATTTCTACTTGACATAACTACATTTTATTTAATAATATTTAGAAATTGTATACAGAAGAAAATGTTTGCTTCAGTAAAACAATTATCGTGATAGAAATATTTTCATTAATACGTATAATGTTGTAGGAAAAGAAAGACAAATTCAACCGTATATAACATATTGGTCTTCAAATGATCTTCGGAAGAGTTATTCTTCGAAAAACATAACATGTGAAGACAATAAACTACAAATATAGTACAATAATGATGGAATAGAATCGAAAGCTGAACAAATAACAATCATTCGATGTACGTTTGCGTAATTAGTACGACGTCGTTGCCTTGATCTGTGGTCTCATCAGTTCAATCGGATCATGTCTGCGTTGCATATTAAGCAAATGTGGCATTTGGGTCAAGATCGCAGAGTTTAAACTTCTAATTTTCAATGTTATGTAGTAGTACCGAGGTTGTAAAGATTACGTTACGCGCTCAAACAATTAATTAATATACATATTGATTACGAGAACTCGCTTTAACAATTATATGACATTTAATCACGACAACAATAACATCAATAATTTATATAAAACAGAATATGTTTAACAAAGAAGAAGAAATATTATATATCTCGTATATACTACTCGATTCTGACAAAACTGTACAGATTGCAACACATTAAGTGCATCAACCCCTAACATTTCTCATAATATCAAAGTAGTTTATTTAACGAAACTAACGCTAGAATGTTAAAATTTGCTGTAGAAAATATTGATTTAACACTTCTGTATTATAAAAATGCAAATAAAATTAGGTTTGTTCAATGTATTGAAATAAAAATGAATTTCAAACCCTAGTTGAAAATTAGTATCAGCAACATGTAACCAACACAATACTCAATGCGTTAAAAGTAATAATAAATGAGATGTGTATATTTTCGTAGTATCAGAAGTTCAAGTTTGAAAACTGAAATTACCATCTGGAAATTGCTAAATACGAAAGTATCTTAATAGTTATGAACGATCGAAACATACTAGAAATTAGAATATTGTAAAAGTATGTAAGTGTCGTATTGCATTAGAAATAACTCCTGATTTGCATTTACTATTTCGATGATACACAAATAGGTGATGCTACCGATCAATATTTTTCATTGTATTTGTAAACCGCGCAGAGTTGAGAGAACTAGAGAAAGAAAACAATCGATAATTCCGGGAATTACTGATGGTAATGCATACAAGTCGGTGAATATGTATGTACGAATGTATGCCATTCAATGTGCGCTGATCAATATTGTTGTCGATTAATACTGGCATCCGTTAATTAAACCAGGCTTCGGTGAATTCTTGTTGGTCAGCATACCAACGCCTCCTACAAGAAAACTACTATCACCAGACTGTATCCCTCTCCAAACCATTTAATTCAATGATAATAACGTAGCGTAATAATAATGGCATAAATCTACATGACGATATGTGGTGACCCACCCTGTATTAGCAAAATAAATAATCTGACCTCACTGTATTTTTAGATCTGAAATAGTAAATTCACTTCTCAAAGTGGTGACTATTATTTTTTGGTGCACCCCGTAGATTAAAAAAAATGACGTGGCAGATGCCTACAATGTAGATAGTTAAATTAGATTGGATAGTCAATTTGAATAGCCAGGAAAAATTCATATAAATTGAGAAACAAAAATGATACCAAATGAATAATATTTATGAACTACTAATAACATTTTCTATATGTAATTGCTGCAATGGCGTTTATTCGAAACACTCTTCAAATAAGGCAAGAATGGTTATTGCAAACACGGCTTTTATATAGGAAACTGTTGATCACGAATTCGCTTTTATGGAATTGAATTTATTGTTAGAAAATCCTTCGTCCTGAGATTTTTCTTAGTTTTCTATCTACAAAAGTATTAAATGATGTTCGAAGAGTGTTCCTTTAGTATTTAATGTTGCTTCCACTGCTTAGCCATCAGAGACTTTCTTGGTTGGTAGTTATATATTTGTGCATAGTTTGGTATCTTTTTCATTTTGACATTTTCTTCATTCCAGTATTAGGAGGTTGATCATCAGAGCTCAATTACACAGACTAAATAAAGGTGATACTATTTTTTAAGTAGACGTTCGTGTGTTATTTTAGTGTTCTGATCTGAGACTTGTCACAATTAGTCTCTTTTTTTCTAGTTACGTTGCCGATCCACGTTTGTTGAAAGAAATTCTGTACGATAAGTATTCGTAGGTTTTTGTTTTTCTTGACACGTTCAATGTATTGTTCCATTCTACATTGCTGGCTGGGTGTAGTGAGTTCTCTATTCACAGAAGTATTAAGTAATGTTCGATTATTAATGTTGGATGTTTCAACTGTTCATGTTCTCTGACTCATTTTTTCGTGTCGTTAATGTATGCAAAATTTTTTTAAACACATTTATATTATGGTCAACGGAATGAAAGAATGAAAAGGTAGTCCATGAGTTTCCTTCTTCGTCACTATTCAATTTTCTATTCATAAGTTTTACAAAGTCACGCGTAACGACAAACCACGCTCAAGCAATTCATGGCTGAATTCTACTAAAGTCCTTGCTCCTGGTGAACAATAGCTCCACGAAGGAACCGCCTGGACGTAATAGATTCTGTGTAACGTCAATGCATGGACCACGCTTGTCCGTTCGTTCACGGATCAACAGACACTACGCCTTCCCTTCGCCACGTTCCTCATCAATTTCAGGAATTAGATCGCCGTCCTTTCTACTTCCATTTGTTTTTTCCCAAGCAATCCACTTTATCTCTGTTTCTTCTGTACAGATAAAGGATGTTTGTCTGTAAAAGAGTAGTCATGTTAAATCTGATTGCAAGATGGTCGAATGTTGTATTTCCTGAACTCTGGAGTAATAGTTTATTACTTTTACGTACCTAATAATAAAGTTACAAAGAATGCAAAAACTTGATCGTTTTTATGACGATAAAAATGTAGTTTCTACTTTCGTATGTCTTTATAAAAGTCAGAATTGGAAACTTTCTTTTATCAACTAAAAAATTCCTTATTACAGGAATAAATTAAAAAGACACTTAACTTCTGTTAATTTATACATTTCCTTGCTTTTCGTATAAAGACGCATAGTCTATTGATTGCTGACATTTTTCTATACACAGCGATAAAAAATGAATCCAAACCTATAGAGTATCAATCCTAAGAGACGCTATCCAATGCCTACTATATTGCTGAGAAATGATAAATAAACTTGTTAGCTTTGAAATGGAATGAAATCGAGTCTTGTGACTCATACAACAGTTACACTTTCAACAAATCATTAGGTATAAACAAATTTGACAATGTAAATACTATTTTGACAATTTTTAGAGGTGACTCATTAGAGGTGACTTATACGGTCGAAAAAAAAGGAAATTATCAGCACTTTTCATATTTTACAAACTCGTATTGCAATATTATTAAGAATCCTCGAAGAAATGTTACTTATATATCCTTATGATTAGTGAAATGTTTCAAACTCTTACGAAGAAACATATTCAAGTTAATTTTCATGAAACTGCAATGAAAATGTAAAAATTTGAAATAATTTCGTAAATCATGAAATTATTAAAAAGCTGGAAACATCATCTGCATCGATAATTATGTTCGCATTAGGAAAATTTCTGTGTTGAATGAAAGTTCTTTGTCATTACCATGTCAATAAATTTTGCAGTTATGAAGCGACATAAATATACAAAAAGTGGCAATCTTGTATGATGCGAATTTACTTCCAGCAATCGGTTACTGACTGTTCCATTACGTTCGACTGAAATTATCCTCTTTGTTTATTCAGAGTTTCCGCTTGTTATCAATTGTCTGCCAAACATTTGTACATCAGTACATTACACAAAGGTATACAAACAGTCTATTGTAGTATCGAACAGCTTAAGAAAACAAGAAAATTATGTTCTGCTTCGTAAGACACGCTTATGAAAGTGTTATAGAATTTTGTGAAACCTAAGAATTAGTCAACCAAACAAGCACCTGCTTTCTTCTTATATTTTCTTACTCTTGCTCTAGTCAAATAAATCGTGTTAAGTTTTCAATAAATAAAATTCATTTTGACATTTAAACGCGTCATACAAGCATTGGTGTTACGTATAATAGAGAAGCTAGGGAATAGCTTCGTTTGAAAGACTTTTGTTTGTTAAGCATGAAACTTTATATTATTACTTTTATATTATTATTACAAATGTAGCAATTTTTAAAATAACGTTAAAATATCTGAGTAACTTTTCTACGAATTCGACCGAATAACTTGGGATCTATTTTATTACACAATGTTTGAACAAGATTTTGTAATGATTCTAACTGGTTGGGGTAACAAAAGAAATAAATAACTCATGTTTTTAACTTTCTTATTTGAACCTATAACGAAAATTGAAACAATGCTTTTTGTAGGTCTCGGTGATGTTTCGTAAAATAATGAAAGATTACGAAAATCCTAGTTGTTCCGCGCAAAATTCTGACACACTGGTAATATTAAAAGCTGTGAACTAACACATTCCAAATATTTGGTAGCTATAATTCAGCATCAAATAATAATAGAATATATGAAAGTATGAGGATACTGGTCGTGGTTATCGATATTTGTTATTCGCCTACTGCTATTTTCAATGAGTATTAACTCTTGATATTTGATGTATAGACCCAAGAATAATAATCTTGCTTACCTTCTTCATTAAATATAACAACTGTATGTCAACCCTTTGAGCTCAGATGTACAGTAGCGGACAAAAGTTTAAGACGATGATTTGTAAACCGGATTATAAACATCTTATACGCATATTGTTCTTCTATTCGGTTTGTCTCTTTGGAATAACGTAGCTGTATGTTTGATCTTCGTAACCTCAGACAGTCAGTTGTTAAATACAAACAATGTAGGAGTTACAACAGTTAGTTACCGCTTAGCACTTGGAAACAGTGGACATTAGTTTAAGACGATCCGTGTAAAACGTGAGTACGAGTACAGTTTTTCAACATTTTGATTCTGGAATGTCAAAATCATTGTTTCGTGTACCTTTTATTGCTTAAAATTCATTTAGGTAGGAACAGACTGGGTAAATCAAAGAATTTACTTGAAAACGAAAGGGAACAAATCGTAAGGCTGCGAAAGCAAAGTAAAACCTTCACCGAAATAGCAAATATAGTGAACAGGTCAGAAATGGCTTGTAAACAAGCTTAGTAAAAAGTTTTAAAGACAGGCATGTATTGCGATCAACCGAAAAACGGAAGACCACGGAAAACAACACCGAAAATGGATCGCCGGATTCATCGATTGAGCGGAAAGGATCGTTTTCGTAGTGCAAATAATATTGCTGCGGAGATAAACTATGAAAACGATACACAAATTAGTGCTAGAACTGTTAGGAGAAGATTAGAAGACTTTAACTTAAGAGGACGAAAACCCCAAAAGAAACCACTGTTGAGTTCTAGGAATCGAAAAAGACGACTTGCATTTGCTAAAGCTCATAAGCATTGGACAAGTGAAGATTGGTAAAAGGTATTGTTTTCTGACGAATCGAAATTCAATCGCGTCTGTTCTGACGGGATACGGTACGTTACACGTCGAATTGGCGAAAGTTTGAAAACACAGTGCGTTTTAAAAGCTCTTAAACATGGTGGTGGAAACGTTATGGTGTGGGCGTGTCTTTCTCGAAGCGGCCCTGGTCCGATATGTCGTATCAATGGAATTATGGACCGTTTTCAATACATGGACATACTCAAGAACACAATGTTACCTTTTGCACGCAACAATTTGAGTGATGATTTTATTTTTCAAAATGATAATGATCCGAAGCACACGGCTCGGGTTGTGAAACAGTTTTTTCAAGAAGAAAATATTATCGTGCTGCCGTGGCCGTTCCAATCACCAGATATTAATCCAATCGAGAACTTGTGGAGCATCATAAAAAAGACAGTACAAGGTTATAAACCGAAAAATTTGATTGAACTTTACTCTACAATTGAAACAGCTTGGAGTAATATTACGGTAGATCAATGTAAAAAACTAATAGATTCAATGCCAAGAAGATGTACCGAAGTGATAAGAAATAACGGATATTGGACAAGATATTGAATTTAAACAAAAATTGTGCATATTTTTTTACCAAAACTTAATATTTTTTGTGTAGTCTTAAACTTTTGACCGACGAAATATTATACAGATTTCGTTCCTTTTTTTGTAACTTCGCTACTGAGCAAAATATCAAAACGAAATTTTTTTTGTAAGTGTATAAACAAATGTCTAATTAGTTAATACCAAAAGTAGAACACTGTATTTATATTTTTTATGGAAAGTAAATCAATTATTTATTTTTTCCATTTCGTCTTAAAATTTTGTCCGCTACTGTATCTTATTAGAATACATAACACGGTTGCTGATAACAATGGCACTTGTAAAATTAATGATTTTTGTTTCGTACGACTTGTATCACTGCCATCTTACACTACATTCTACTTAAATAAAATAATTATTTCCAAGGTTTTGTCATTTTATATTTTACTGAAAGCGTTACAACTTCTCGAATACATACGTTCAAGTTATTGGTAGTTAAGAGTTAGGATAATGGAGCCGGTTACTGTGAGGTGACCAATTCCTGTGCATTTAGTTTTTCGGAACTAATTAATTTTATATTTCTTGAATAATTATAATATTGAACTTTTATTAAAAAATAAATATATGTATGTATGTATTGTCTAATCCCTTTAGGGATTTGACTACCTGCTTGGCTGCTCCTTTCCATACTTGATGTCGATGTTGAATTTGTCAGCTCTAAGGTGTAAGCATAAACGTTTTCACTATATGTGGAAGCTGTTATATGAGCACTCGGAGATATGATATTATCAACAATGATATACTACCACGAGAAATGTCTTTGAATCCGGGCAATAAATAACTATTTAGCCTTCGGCATTCACACCACTTCAGGTCGCTAATCAGTTGTTCATTCAATCGGTAGTACCTGATCAATTCTCTCCGCCAAGTAACAATAGCTCTTTGGAGGGATGCTGCAGTCATGATTGATGCTCTTCCGAAGCTCTTGTGTACGCATTGCATGCCTAACTGTATCTAGACACGGTGATTGTCCTCATTCATTCCGTCGATACATTTTGATGAAATTGAGGTGTTTCGCCTGTAAACGGCACGTCGCCTCTTCCTGATTCTCTATTAATTCAATCCTACACCCCCCCCCCCTTATCCCTTTCTCTTTGCTCTTATCTTCTTGCGGTTGTTCGACTTCTTCGTAATTAGATACATATCTTCGCGACACAACAATTTTCACTTGCCTTGCCAGTAATACCGATTCTTCGTTTAAACCATCAAGGACAGTTTTCTTTCGAATTAACACTAATTTTATTCGAAAACCTACTACTATCGCTTATAAATGCATAAGATTTTTCATATACTGTACTACATTTGTATACTATATTTTTCATTTACAACAATATATTTTTTGTTTCAACTGCATCGTGCAGATAATCAAAATATTAATTCAAACACGAATAGTAATATGGCCTTGAGTTACAAAAATTACAATTTTATGTAAAATTTATTTCTTAAAATTGTACACTTCTAGCTGATGCTGTGAGTATAAAACAAAGATCTTATTATAGTGAGAATATTTATCTAGACAAATTGATGGTGAAATAAAAGTTCAGCATTGTCTTTTATGTTATTAACAATAACTAGTTACTTTCATAGGTGTTACAATGATGTCCTTTCATAATGATACTTTTTTTTAAACGAATACTTTCTTTAATGATTTCTCAAATGTTTACATTCACTTTTGAAGGGGTTAGACGTTCATGGCGATCGTTTTCCTTTTAAAATTTTCCTACATAATAAAACAATTATACCTAATCCATCAATTTAGAAATTGTGACTTTAAAATCTGTTTGTATACATGTATATATATGGTGCTGCACATTCATTCTGTTTTTAAATTTAGTTATATAAGTACGGATCACAAAAGCCAGTAATAACTGTTCGTATTTTTACAAAACGAACCGCCACACACAAAGTTAAATCGGCGTGTGAGTATGGCACGCATTACTCCGTTATTATTGTGGATAGCGTGGCACGTCCAGTTGGAATAAGTCTGGAAACTTATAACAAGGTATACTCCAGAATAAGCAGCGCAAAGGACATATCCAGGCAAGAGGGCAAAAGTATTCTCAGATCAAATTGGTCCATCGCAAGTTTAATTTTATTTAAGGACACTTTCGACCCCATTTATGGAGTATGGCTTCGCTCTTTTTCATATGGGAATAAACGTTGTTAAAACTATTAATCTTCTCTTAACAATCGGTGTAAGAAAAGCTTGTAATATTCTTTCATCGAAGCGGAGTTTCTTTTTGGAATAGGTTATCAATCAATATTCTGTATAGAAACGTAGATGCAAATTCCACGAACTAGGGTAAGGGTCCCAATTACCGAGGTTGCTTGGAATAGCGCCACTTTCATTTATTTTAACGATAATCATAATAATACGACAAAGAATTATAAAATTACAAAAATTTTAATATAATATTTGATATTGTCTGAATAGAATAAAATCATTCAAGTAATCCATTAGTTTACAGACAGTCAAATTCCGAATAAAAAGATATTTGAAGAAATTTGAGAAATTCGAGAAACCGATAGGAAATCTTTATAATTTCTTCAATGTACTTCAAAGTCAATTGTAGTAAACTGTAACAAGTACATTATGTAGAGGATTTACTGATTAGTGAGGATATTAACTTGTTAGAAAGCGGAAACTATATTTATTAAAGCAATGATAAATCGCTAGACCGCACAATGTGCTACGCTAATCTTGTCGTCACAACCGCTCGACTCTGACTCTCAATTCACACCGTAACTCTCGCAGCAATCATCTCGAAAACCTCGCACACGCATTAACGCATTCTCACTTTCCGAAGACAACCACCCGCACTTTTATCTAAACCTAAGGCAACAAACACACTGGTCCCATCACACAAGTCCCATCTCACTCTACACATCGTTCATCGGCGCCAATCATACTTCACGCACTCACGAAAGATACTCGCCATCCTACAATTATAATAAAAGTAACGTCAGTTTTATAAAAGAAAATTAAATTTTCTCTTCAACGATATATCCGCCGCGTTTTTAAATTACTTCTTCTACTAACTTTGACATCCGTTTCATTAGTTTGTCTATTATTTTTTATTTTATTTGGTTGCATACATGTTGTAGTATGTTCGACATATTTATTTATTATTATTTTCCATACAATTACACATCAGACTTACATAAATTGCTCAATGTAAAAAGATAGTAAATACTTTTGACAAAACTTCTATATTGAAGAGAAGTTACGTATTCATTCTCCTACACAATTATTCCGGTATTTCATGCATTACTGACAAAATATAATATAAAAATATAAAAATTGATAAAAAACTTTTTACTTAATAAATAAAATGAACAGTTAAACTCTTTTTAATAAAATGAATGGTGATTATTTAATAAAATGAATAATTATTTAAATGACTTTTTAAACTTACGAATTGAAATAATTAAAGATTAAACGCTATCATAAGACGCACGAATTGTCTATAGTAAAGTTTCCTCTTAAAAGTAGCAAAAAAGCTACATCCACTTTCCCCTAAATATTCATACCCATGATTTCATTCACACATAATGTCTGTAACCGCATGCCTAACGAGTCGTTGCGGTGGAAAAAGCCTTTTTAGGTACCTTTTCGCAATATCATGCTGTGTACGCTTTCATTAGCATTTCGACGTTTTAAAGGTAACCACACCATTATAAATATCTCATAGCATAAACAGTAAAGAGCATACAGGAAGAAACAGACGCGACGCGTGGACCAGAAGAATTTTAATCATAACATCAAAATGAAAAACTTCATAAGTTTTACGAAAATGAACATTTTCGCCTGTAGTTTTATTTATAATATACAGGGTGGGCCACGCAACATGTGCACCTCTTATAACTTCCAAAATATACGTTGCACGAAAAAATTTTGTATACAAACGATGCATGCTTCGAAGAAGCACATTATGTAGTGCATTTATTTTTTGTATAGCTGGAGGCGTTTCGGAGATTTGAAGGTTAACTTTGTTTTTTTTAATAGAATACTATATTTTTTACATCAATTAAGGAAGAATATCGAATTCCGAGTAAAGAAGTATCGACCTGTATTATCCTTAAACCTAATAGTTAACGAGTAAGAGACAATTTTCTTCCCATTCCGCTGACCTGCAGAAATCCGTGATTAGATTGAATCTGTAACTTGATATTACGTGAAGAAAAAAGATATAACTTGATCAATTGGAAACTGTATTCATTTATCTTCATAATTTGATATACAGTCGTACAACGTTTAAAATGGTATAACTTTTTTTTTAAATTGAGCCAAGGATCTAAATTTTTTTGAGATTCCAGATGAATTAGTTTACTAGAAGATGAAAAAATTGTAAAATGATGTTTTTTCAACTTTTTTATCTGAATCTATAAAGAAAATTTTAAAAATCCATTTTATAGACCTCGGAAGCTTATACGCGCACTGAAAATTTAATTGAAATCGGTTGACATTTTCATTAGTTGCTAACATTTAAATTTTGTAAAAATTGCAGTTTCTACATCTTTCATGTGGTTGTAGCTTAACTATATGTTAACCGATTTCAATGAAATTTTGGAACATTGAAAAGAGAAAAATGTATGCTCCTTTTTATTTTAAACAAATTTTGTTCGAAACCTTTTTTTATACAACATGTACTTTAAAAGATAAATTAAGTTGAAAGAGTTAAACTCGCTCTGTATATGCAAATGTCAGTTTTGATACTTGTTAGATACATAATTTAATTTCTAAAGTAAACTGAGATGCCTTCGACTATAGAATAAAGCTTTCATTTTGCGGTCTCGTTTATTTAAAGGTTAAACTGATTTTTCACATTTTATTAAAATTTTTCTACCTTAAAGTACATAGCGTGGATAAAATAACCTGTCTGCTTTTTTACTTATAGATTTTCATTTTCGAGAAAAACATTCATAAAAGCTTCGAATTTGGAACAGAAATGTCCAGTGTTTAAAGTTCGAAGAAGAAGTGTAAAATAACATGTATACTAGGATGGACATTTTTTAGGATAATATTTTATTATATTCCTCCATAGGCTGAATCCCATGTTCAGCAGTATCATTGACAACTTTTAATTGTTGAACGATGTTTAATTCATACTTATGTTGCTCATCATCTTTCCACGTGTCAGGATCCTTTCTTAACAGGTTGAGTGCCATGGGGGTCACCGGTGACCGGCACTTAACTTGGCTGTGACGCCATGGGGGCCACCGGTGACCGGCGCGCCCGGATTGAAAAAAAAATAAGAAAGGTAGACAAAAGACAACACTTATAATTTCTTATTATTATCATCGTTGATGTAGTGGTCTGAAGAAATGAATGCAGTATAAAACATTTGAAAA